>LPNX010470576.1:0-170275 GCA_001517045.1 Pseudotsuga menziesii
CATCTTTTCATTAAAAACAACGATGGGCATCCAATCACAAAGTCCCTCTTCTAGATTCAACCAAATACAATTTAATCCTGTAACTTATCTTAACAAATCCATCAGATTAAAAGCCCTCTTTCTTCGATCCCATAACTGAAGTGGAGAAAAATTGGATCACAACCAATCGGTTCATAACAAAGGAATGAAGCATATCTTGTAGCAGACTTTTAAATGAAGGAGCCACACAATTTTCGTACATGCATACAAGTCAACAAAAGTTAGTACTCGGATGTAGTTTAAACATGACTTTCAAAACTTAAAAGGAATAGGACAAATTTTTGTTCTCACCTCGAAAATAGAGCAATGGAGGCATAGGAGGAAGTGAACCTGTGTTATGCAAGCATGGACATTTAATTACTTTGTCAATATCATTTAGAATTGTGAATACTAGCTAGATAAGCTTTCCCCTAATCCTGACCCTGTGAAGGAAAGCATTTCTTCTGTTAATAGGAGAAAATTCTTTAAAACCCTAAAACCTGTGCATTAAAATGAAAAACGAAAGTTTTACCTTGAAATTAAAGTGTGTCCTTAATGATGAGGCTTGATTTTTCTCTCAACTCATTCAATTGATTGAGTATTCACATGCTTGGTCCTCTTGACTCACCTATCAATCAGAGTATTAGTATATTTGTTTGAAAAAACAAATTTAATTTTTGGATAAACGCAGGCTTGGGCAGAAATATTACCTTCAACAAAATTATCTTACGGCCAAGGGTTCTTATTCTCTAACCTCACCACTCATTTCTATGTCCTACACAAACCAAAAGCAAGAACTTAGTCTTCCTCTATTTCCTGCGAAAATTCTTTTAGAAAAAGGGTTTTAAAAACATTAACCAATTCTTACATTTTCTTTATGCTACCATTTTTTGCTGAGGAAGCTTCTTCATTAACAACCGAAGGCAGGAAAGAAAAGAGCTCTTCAGCTTACCAAATTAGAGAAAATATATAGCTAATACTAAGTAGAGAAAGGACTCATCTAGACTAGTTGTTTTATAAAAAAAACACATCATAAGTTTTTCTTAAACTATGTAGAACTCTTGCAGTCATGCCTAGAGGTAGACCAAAAAAACAAATCACATCCTTGCTGCAAGAATGAAACTTGTGAATAAACACTACAGAAAGAAAAGAGAAAAAATATTCACGATAGAGTAATTATATCAACATAAAACCCTAAGAGCTTTTCAATGTTGTGGATCACATGGAGTACAACTGTAAGGCTAGGATCCACCCTCCCTTCCACGAGAAGCATTTAAATCCTCCTTTAGCATTAAATTGGATACATTGTGTTGTCAACTCAAAAGAAATGGCTAAGGACAAATTTAAAACCTCATGTAAACTGATCAAATATGCCATCCATTTGCATGTAACTCTTAAACCCATGTAACTCCCTTAGGTTACATAGAATAAGGTGATGCAACTTAGGGTACACCTTATCAAGTATGTCCACATCACAATTAAATCTTGTAAGGCATGTATGCCTCTTTTCTTTGTTAATCAATTCACCTTATACATATAGGGAAAAAACAAAAGAAAAACCACATCATTATATTTCTTAACACCTTCTCCAATCTGGTTACTTATGTTTAGCATTTTTAGCATAGGTGTAGGGTCCTAGACTTTTAATCCTAATAAAAAAAGAAACACATTTTTCTTAACGTTAACATATCACCTTGTCGTAAAGTTGTAACTATGGATTTGTCATAGTCGAAGTTTATTGTCAGACGTACGACAAGTCTTGACTTACCATAGATAAGAAAACAAATTAGAATTAATTATGCAAAAAGAAAAAAATGAAATTACGACTATGAAAATACTTTATGACTTTTAAATTAAGGAAATTTATTTTTATGGTGTAAGTTTTGGGGTTCATGACACAAACATCCTTGAATGATTATTTGTCTACGCTTAAATTCTTTCTGGCTCGTTGATTGCTTCAATTTGGTGAATGAGGAACCATCTAATAAAAGTTCAATTCTACTTGAATATATGTTGTACTGGAAGCACTCTCTATGTTTTATTGTAGCTTCTCATGTTTAGACTTACCACAAAAAAATAAATTTACATATTTATATGAACTCTAGCTTGGAAAAAATAGATTTTATCATGTTATAAACCATACTAGATGATTTCAAATATTGGAAGCTGATAATTTAAGATAAAATAGGTTATTAACTATATATTTTTTTAAATTGCAATTTTTCATTATTTAAATTGATAAATGAATTGAACACTGGTCTCAAATATTGGGAGCTAATAATTTAAGATAAAATAGGTTAATGTTTTTAATTATATGATTTTTTAAATTGCAAATTTTCATTATTTAAAATTGATAAATGAATTGAACACTTTTAAATTGAATTTTTTCATTATTTAAATTGAAAAATAAATTGAACACTTTTAAATATTTCTATGATAATTTAAGCTCAAATAGTTTAATGTTTTTAACTATATAATTTTTAAATTTTTTTAAATTTCATTTTTCATTATTTAAATTGAGAATTGAACACTTTTAAATTGCATGTTTTCATTTTTTTAATTGATAAATGAATTAAACACTTTTAAATAGTTCTATTATGTCTGAATATACAATCTCATAAACTTAACATGAAATGACTTGCTCGGTACATGAAAGTGGTCTTAATTAATTAGCTCCCGCAGATAATAAATGCATGATGATCTCAGCCCAGTGGCCTTGTCTTGGGAACCATTTTACGAGGTTGATCTCAGTTGTACTAGCCAATCCCATTTAAGAAAAATAGTTAATAAAATTATAAAAATATTATAGACTATAGTATTGACTTTAGAAATAGAAAAAAATTACTTCCACCCACATGAATAATACCACCTTCGTGAAAACTATATTTTCTCCCGTCGTGGACATAATAAATGGCTACTTAAAAAATAGAAGTATCAAAATGAAAATAATAATTTAACTTGTAAAAATGAATTTCAACATTGATACTAATTAAGAAATAAATGAATCTCACTTGGGTGGACAGCCTACCATAGTATTAAGATAATTTTTTTCACAAAATACATTTTACTAACACAACTTAACCATAAAATTACAAAGGATTTATTAAGTAACAAGATTTTTTTTTTTTTTAAATTACTAAAATTTTGGAATTGAGGGTGTATTAGTAAGTATGTTTTTTTTAAATTGATTTTATGTTGTTTGTTCTAAATTCAAAACTCGGCGAGGACATCAAGTGAGGCCTTGGCATAGCCACCCAAGGATTTGACCCCGAAACTTTCTACTTGATTTTTAAAGCACTCAACCACTTGAGCTAACCCGCCAAACACACACACACACCCACACATATATATAACTTATGCAAGGATAAACTTGTAGTTGATAGTTGGTGCATGGATAAAGGGAATGTTGTGGCACACAACCCATTTAACTAGAAGAAGGTGAGTATTCACTGGACACAATTTAAGTAATTGTACTAGTATAATTATTATTGGAAATTGATATAAAAAAATGTGTAATGAAAATGAGAAAAACATGACCATTTCATAGAAAATAGATAGACCTCGATAGAATTATATGAAATAATAATCGAGGAAATATAGTTCATAAAAAAAGAAATTGGAAAGTACTACACTTCACCTAAATATTCTGATATGTATTTTTCTATGAGGGTAGGTTTCTGGACCACTACAACCAAATTCACCGTCCCTCCAGCAAAGTTCCTTCCTCCACCTTTATTCCTTCTTATTGTGCATTGTTCCCTAGTTTTCCCTCTTGCCCCCTAGTTTTCGCTTGCTATTCATTGGTTTGTGCTCGTCCTTTTCCTCCTTCTCGAACCTGGTGTCATCGGGTTAGGAAGACAAAGCCTCAAATTCGCCATCATCAGAGGTAAGGCATATTTAATCAAGTTGAACCTCTCTCGGATTTTTCTATTACCTGCAGGAAAATATGAATTCATGGTATCCATTTCCTCCTATCTTACCACAGTGGTTGTAACAACATTAATCGATCCACAACAACTGTGACTTTAACGAGCTTAGCCATTGTAGATGTGAATAAATCCACAATTGGAAGCCATTCATATGCCATAAGGACCCTCATTAAGCTACTCCTAGAATAAGATTCAAGACATCAGAAGGAATCCATTTCAACGCTCTATAGTCTATGTTTCTAGAAGGATAATAAGAAAAATATGTAATGGCGGGGGTAGTAACTTTGTTATTTGGGGGTTTTATCAACAATGTAGGAGTCCATGATGATACCCTTGAGAGGGTTCTTTGTGTTTTGAACATGTTTTCCACCATATTGGAATCCTGGAAAATGACGATATCATGGAGACCTTGGTTAGGTTGCTTCAACAGGTTACTTCTAGAAGTAGAGAACATGTTGTGGATATATTGTCTTCGTTCTGTTGCAATAGCAAGCTTAGGGCCATGGAGGCTCATGAGTTCTAGGTGCTAGAACATTAAAGAGAGCTTCTCAATGATGGGATGATGAGGAGAAATATCAAGGCTTCATATTTGATCAAGGATTTGGAGGACTATGTGGCACCATAGGATTGTGTTTCTATTAAGACATGGCTTGGAGACATGAAAGAGGAGAATTTGAGGTTTTCAACCGATTCCACAAATCAATAAAATATTGTATATGATATCTCCATCAACTTCAACCAAATATGATTATGTGTCAACTTACTCACTCTTATGATGGAATAAGTCTATTTTCTCGAATATATTTTCATAAATGTATGTATTGAATTTGTTGCAAAAATGGTTGATGTGGCTTCCTTTTGGGTTGATTTCCTGGGACAAAGGAACTTTTTTCATAGCAAATGTATAGATTTAGGTGTTGAATAATTTTCTATAAAAAATTCTCTAATAATGGCATATTATTTCCATTGCATATAGATTTGTGAAGTACATGCTTTGTGGTCCTCTTGTAGAAACATGATTGGATTCATATAGGATCTTATGCATTGTAATATTTTAGTGAATCATGTGTTCCTTTGGGAGTGGCTTGTTGTACAAGTTTTTGCATTTGATGAAATTATAGAATTTTAGTGGTATTTGTTAATGTTTGAGCAAATATGAAGAAACTTGAACTTTAAAACTTTAATCCACAATTGCAATGCAGATAGATCTCATCAATAATCCAAAAACATAAAAAACCTAGCAAAAAATCTTAGAGCGTGATTGATAATCGACAAAGAATGATTACAACACAATAGCATATTTCTTTTCCCGAGAGCACAAGAGAGTAGAGATCAAATGTAACACGGTAATGATGTTGATAAGTGCATAGCACTTTAATAACAAGTCAAATTTGCTCATACAATGAAGGTAGTGAATGTTTGCATGCTTCAGTGACTTGTTAACACTAATAACATTGTCTCATATGCAACCATGCACCCCTACTAATTCACTGAGTTTAATTGCCTCTAACTAAGTTGTTAACTGAATGAACTGAACTGAACATAATGGAATTGCATGTAACTGAATGGAACTAAAAATAATTGAATGTAACTAAACAAAACTAAATGTAACTGAATATAATTGAACATAATTGAATGTAATTGAACATAACTGAATAGAACTAAACATAACTTAATGTAACTAGTGCATGTTTGGATAGAGAACAATATCACTAAATAAAAAAAGAATCTTGCAATCGCTAAATGAACAATGAAATCTTGCAATATATGTATAAATTTATTTGCATGGAATTGGATAGACTCGTCATTAAATCTCACTTAATGCCAATCTTGATTACTTTTTTAGTGTTCTATTTTTTTATTATGAAAATTATATCTGAGCATTGTTTTCTCTTAGAGAGTAGTTTCTTTGGAGCTTATGGAATAGGGATCATCATATATTGAGACTTAGATGTTGCTATGAACTATGTCTCACAACCATGGTGGTGTAGCATAGAATAAGATAATTTTTGAAAGTTGCTTAAACATTTCCAAGGTACCAAACCACTTTTTATTAGAAAAAAAAATCCAAAGATAATAGGTGCACCATCTAAATCATAGGTCTCTCTTTATTATGGACAATAATGTGCAAGGATAGCTACTCAAAACTCAACTAGTCTAGACACCTTCTAACTTGCAGGTATTTCTTTCTTGTGGAAAATATTGTGTAAATCTTTGTTAATTGTACAACATCAGGGGTCATTCTCCAATACTTGTGTTGTATCAAGTTAGGGACTCGTGTGGTATCAAGTCAGGATAATGTGTTGTATCAGGTCCTATATATGTACTCATGTATTTAGGTGGGATGCATGTACTATGATATTGTGTTGTATCAATATTGGAACCTTGTGTTGTATTAATATTGGAGTTTTGTATCGTATAAAAAATGGTCTTATGTTGTATCAATATGGTGGACTTGTGTTGTATCAATTCTAGACTTGTGTTGTATCAATTCAATGATTCTCATAAAGGGTACCCTATGAGAATGGTTCTCCAATTATGGACATGGACTTGTGTTGTATCAAGTCATGTGGTTATACTATGTGATATATTGGTAGTCATGGTCACTCAGTGTTATAAGTATCCTTTAGGGCTTATCTATGCCTAGAGTAAATTGCTTTAGCATATGACTCTATGGCCTAGGGTAATATATATGATCATCAATATGGAATAATTCTTCTAAGTATGATTTGATAAGATGGATAAATAAATACACATGTGTACCATGCAGTAAATAATAAATGATAAAGAGATAAGCATAGAGTGAGAGAGAGAGAGAATGAATTCAAATTGCCTATGTATGCCTTCATGTGAACTCGAATTATAAAGGCTTCAATTAAATCCTTAGTTGTAAATAAATAATGTATTGGTTAAATAAATAATATCTCTGAGATCCATGCAAAGATAAAAACAATAAATAATGTAATTGAATTAATAAAGCATTGATGACACTTAAGTTATCATGTTAATCTAAGTGATCAATATCCAATTAACTAAGAAGATCCATGCAAAATATAATAATAGAAATTGAGTATGGATGACACTAATTGTGAAGAACCAAATGAATCCAGTTAGTCTCCTAACTTTATGGGCATACATTTAGTTAAAGATTAAAATACCTAGTTCTATTCATTCAACATTCAATTAAAAACTAATCATGAAAGGAAGGACACAAATCTTTATGCAAGGATAAGAATCCAAATCTCTAAATTGACACTAGAGATATGAGGGAACTAATGTTTGCATGGAATCTAACCAGTGCACTAGAATCATGCAGTGACTTGCTAGGGTTTGCATGAAGAGTGTTTTAACTTGTTATTAATTTACTAGGAATATGGAAAGTTCAACATAGTTGATTACAATGATGTATTGGATCTCTCTTGTCTACGGTTTAGGTGATATCTCTTATCGATAAATATGCTTATGTGTTGTAAGATATTATCTACAAATATATATATCATACTCAAAGAATTCCTGGTTTTTTCATCCTCCATGTTTGGAGGATTTTACCAGGTTTTGACGTTTAAGCATCTCCAATTTTTCTCAAACATTCACATGGTATCAGAGCATAGGAAATGAAGGAGATTAGTTTTTTCCAAAAAAAAACTAAATCCTACGTGATCTTGAAGAGTTGAGCAAAATCTTGGAGCCATGGAATCAATATTTATCTGATTGGAAGACCGACTTGAAGGAACATCCAACTTCAACACTTGGAAGGAGAGTGTATTGAACACTCTTGAGGAATATTACCTAGATGGATACATATCGATAGTGGTGGGGGATCCTTCATCCAATGCAGGGTGAATCCAGAGCAAGTCAATATGCACCATTCCCATCAGTCCTCCAGGTAACAAAATTTGTGAATAATTTCTTATCAAACCGTGTGGAATCAACCAAAACCGTTAAAAACCCACTTCCTAAATGGGCTTATTCATCCTTTCAAAAAGCTTATTTCAAAAATTCAAAATACATGTTATGGACTTCTTTCCAATCTGGAAAAATTGGTTGAACGACCCATGGATTTTTGAATTGGATATTATCCTTACTCAATGGATATTATGTGCAATGAGATCCTCATATAGTTAATAACTCATCTGAATAAGAGAATGATGATCATCGAAAGAATTTTTTTCTTGAAGAAGAGCATTCGCTCCAGGTTGCATGGAATCTACTTTCCCCATGCAAAGATTCACTACCTCCTAGATGCACTCAAATTTGCAAGGAGATCAAGACCGATGGACTCTAGTAATCTCTGCAAGGAAGCAAATATCAAGAGGGAGCACGCAAAACAAAGATAAGTACTTGTATTTTGTTTATTATATGCTCTTTATATATATATGCTTTTAAATTTGTTTCATTACAGTCATATAGAGATATGTATTCCTGGGATGAGGAATTGTGTTATAATATAAAATGCTGAGCATATATGTTGACTGTATTTCTTTTATTAGAAAATAACAAAACTCATGAAGTATACATGCATTATTGTTTGATATCATATGTTTTTATAAAATCAGATTTAAAGGTTTTTGAATGTATTCCTGGGATAAGGAATGATGTATGGTATAACATGATGAAAATCATATGTCATGGTCCTTTTATTTATTTCTAAATAGTAAAACTCATGTTCTGTATAAATTAATAGGAGTATAGGGTTGCATGATTGTTCATGAGAAGTGAATATAAAGCATGCATGATTATTCATGAGATAGGATTATAAAGCATGCATGAGTGTTTCATGAGATATGAATATGGGGCTACATAATTTATTTATGAAGTATGAAGGGGGTTATGTCGAAACATTGATTTAATATGTATACATAATTATGTGAACTATTTCTATTATATTGGAGTATTCACGTGATTTAAATTCATGAGATATGATTACACTAAAACATTGATTAAAAAAATTTGCATGTCAATATGTGTTATTTGTCATTGTATTAAAATGAATGGATTATGAAAGGTTGCTAATAACTTCAATAATATTTTCTTGTATGAAAAATTCATATTCCTTGACCTACAATTAAATAAATGCATGAATACATAGTCATTTTGATAGTTGATCCGAAAAGAGAGCAGATCGGGAGGTTTATATGATTCTTAGAAAGAAGTCAGAATAGAATCCCTAGTACTATTTTGAGATATGTAAAGACTCTTGAAGGTAATGTATTTATCCTATTTATATTAATATATGTGTTATACGTAGAGTAGTATGGGTCTCCGTGATGAAGGACTCAAATTATGATCCTCACATCCTATATGTTGAGAGGGAGAAGTTAGATTTGCTAGCTCTTGAAAAACTAAAGGAATTGGTTAATTAACCTCTTGATATGTAGAAACATGCATGGTTCTCATATTCATATGGAAGCTATATGTAAGAATATTAGATGATTCTTAAGTTTAGGCTTGTAACTGTATTTTAGATAATATTTTTTTTCTGATTGAGGAAAATGTTCAGTAGAGTTCCTGAAAGGATTCAAGAACATTGGATAATAAGTGCATGACCACACACATGAAGATAAATCTTATTATTATTTATATTTGTAGGATCTTTTAAATGTTATATATAAACAGGTCCCAAGATCAGTTACATGCATTACAATTAGTACATAGACATGTACAACAAAAAATGTGTTGTGTTACCTACTTAGTACAAGTATATGTTGAATCAGACATGTCTCAGTAAGTGAAAGAAAGTTTCAAGAATATATGGATTCTAACTAGTACAATGATCAAGAGAGACCACATCAAATATTTTACTGAGAAAGAGCATATTCTAACGCAGTAAAACTTTACAAGGTTCTTATGAGTTATATCCGAGACATGGTACAAAAAGGAGTTATGTAACTCTTGTACATATCCACAGATGAAAATAATTGCTGAAATATTTACTAAGCCTTTGTCTGGAAAAATACATGGGGGCTTCACTTATTGACCAATATCCTATCACGTTAGTTCATATTGTGGGTTTTAAAAATTATAAAAAATTGAACCAATATATTGCAGGTATTGGGGGGATGAGTGGTTTAAGGTGGGGGTGGGTAGGGTGGTTTATAAGGATTGAGGTATAAAAAGGGGTGGGGAGGAGGTTTTAAGTATTGGGAGGGGGTTTCAACAAAAATACTTTGGGGCAATATCTCTATAAATTAAGGTTATTCTTTAATATCCCACGATCGCACGTGCTATGTGAGAGGTTCACTAAGTGAAGTCCCCGTGGAAAAATATTGATATAATATATAAAATAAATAATCCTTTAGTTGAAGAGGGAGTATTGATTTATCTTCATAGGAAACAATAGTTAAAATTCCCCAAACTAGTTATTCATGGTACATGACTCATACAACCAGGGGATGTGATATCTTATGGAGAAAAAACCACATGAGCAGAGACATGGTCAATGTCTCGAAGACTATTGGATACTCAATAAGAGTTATAGTATGGAATTCTAGAGAACATTTTAACCTATTGGAGAGGTTATATAGCCATACAGTTGGCTATGTGGGGTAATGTGATATGAAATCACTATAAAAGTGATCAGGCCTTGAAGAACATGATAGAGAATGGCAATCTCAAAGAGAACTTTTTTAGATGATAAAATATTCTTGAAGTCAGAAAATGTTGAAGATTTAAACAAAACATAAGACTTTATTTATGTCATGTCCCCAATTAAATAATTTCTAAATAAGACTATTTGCAAATAATGTTTCACCAACCTACTAGTTCCCTAGGTTGAGATGGAGACATAAATTTTGTAATAAGGGGCTATGGGACCCAAAAGGACTTTATTTTACCATATTAAAATTTAATTGGGTAACATAAATGTGAAATTATAAGAAAATAAGGTGGCATGATTTCATGAAGAAACTTGGAAGCTTGTGGAGTATTTGGGTGACTAGATTCCCCACACACTTGGCACGATATTCATCCAAATTTGCACACATGGGTAATGTAACATTATTGGATGAAAATGTGGTGTAAATTATCATATAATGATCCAAGGAATTATAATTTGGGATTTATAGGCAGCCATTTGAATTGGGGAAAGAATTGGGGCATGAAGAGGAAGACAACTGTCATGAGAGTTACTAAACCACTAAGATGAGTAGGAGGAAGTTCATGAAGGGAAATTCGAACTTAGGAGGCCTCATGAATTTAATAAAAGGATTTCATGAGTATTTAGAATATATTTTGATCATTTTTTAATTTTCCTTTGGCGTTTTGGAGATATTTTCTTGTCCATTGCACGGTGAGTGCAAACTTACCCTGCTAGTGAACCAATTTCAAGGGAGTTGGATTTCTTTCCAAGTTGATTGATGGAGAAGCCATTAATAAATATCATGGGATATTAATTAATGTGTTTTATTTTCAGTTTAAAGGTCCATATAGAATAATTCTCATCTATCTCCCCATTCGCGCATTCCTTCTTCTCCATTCCCCACACTCTCATTTGATGGCGCACTTATTGGAGTGATTCTTGTGCCTTGCTAAGGATGGTTGATTCCCAAGATTTTATTTATGATGTATGGATATTCAATATAATATCCATATTCTCTGTAAGTCCAAATATCATAAATACATGTATTAAAGGCCCGCATTCCCCATGCTCTTGGATACTAGTTTTCATGGATTTTGCTTCAATAGTGAAGTAGTTTTATTCCATATTTCTATGAGGGATATTATATGAGTTGGATGATGTTTGGAAAGACATATATGATATATTACTCTGTAATTTAATGTACATATCCTCTATGGGTCTAAATCCAGAAACTCATGTGTGAAAATCTTGCATTCCCATGCCATTGAATCACTAGTTTCCATGACTTTAGCTTCAATCTTGAAGGAGTCTTGTATCATATTTTTTTTAGGGATGTTCTCCAATTTTGATGATGTTATTAAATCCATATATGATGTTTTAATCATTAATTTCATGTCCCTATTCTCCGTGGGTTGAAATCCAATAAATCCATATGTGAAACTCTTGTAATTCCATGCTACTAATTCACTAGTTTTCATGTATTTGACTCCGATATTGATTGAGTTGTATACCATACTTGTGTGAATGGATTTCTATGGTGTTTAATACTATTGGGGAATCCATTGGTATTATTTATATGGTCCTATTGGGGCCTGGAAATTCGCAGGTGACAACAGTAAGGGATTCTCCCCAATCAACGTCCCCAACTAGCCCGTTGACTGTTTGGTATAGGGAACCCGTCCGGTTTACGGTCTGGATACCGTAGGTCAAGCAACAAAACAAAGGTTTTACCGGTTGCGGCCCGGTCCACTGAGTTTTTGTAATTTTTGAATTAATGTATGAAATACAAAGGCCTAATTAACAATGCAGGATGATGAGGATGCAGGGAGCGTCACAATGTGATGCGCAGGTTCTTACCTCTCGTCTTAGGCTCACAAGCATCTGCATCACATATGCAAGAATGAAACAAACTAACTTTCCATCTAACTACCTATCTATCCACCTATCTTTGGGGAGCCAGAATATGATTTATTTATGAGTAATGTGGATTATTCATGTATTATAAACAGAGATTATAGATAGCTGATATTTTCCTCTACAACACATGAAAGATTAAAGATATTTCAACAATCAGATATCCAACTGTTTCATAAGCAGCATACATTACTCATAGTGGAAATATTCATGAAATAAACTGGAAAACATTCATACAAGAACATAGGGTCAATGACTTAGAACGGTCTCACAGTGAATGGACATAAAGCTGAAAATGAAATAGTTCCTCTTCAACAAATCCATAGCACAACATTTGAATATTCCACTAAGCTTTCTCCAATAGGCAAACTGTAATTTTCTATTGCAAAAGGAAATAGTTCTTCTTACAATATGTCTTCACCAGTCTTACTGGGGAAAAGCCCCTCTTTCTTCTAAGTCTGTTACATTTATACAAAAAGGGTCAGACTGTTGGGTTGCCCAAAGTGGCCTTTGGGCTTCCCAACCTCTCGTCTCCCAATGCTCTATTTTTCTTAAATGTTTTACAAAAATTAGTTACAAATTATAATGATGACTGACCCCTCATGAGGAAGGGCCCACTTGACTATCCAGAAACTTCCTCCATGCTGCAACCTCATTAGCGATGCCTTCAAAAGTACAAGGTTCTAAAAACTGAATATTTATCTCAAATTTCTCAGCTTGTTTCTTGATAGCCTCGACCCTGGGTGTACTCAATCGGAGCTGATCTTCCAGAAGCAGTACACTGATTGCTGGGTGATCTACTTGGCTTCTCAAGATCAGATCATCCATGGCTTTGATATCCTACACCTTAGCTTCTTCCTCCTGGAATCTATTCTGCAATAGCTCCACAAAGGCTTCGTGATATGGGAAAACTTCAAGCCTCTCCTCCGCTTTTATCTGGCACCGGTTGTATGTATTGAGAAGTCTTCTGAAGAATTCGGTGCATAAACCCCTTGTCTTATTTACTGCCTTCTTGAAGTCTTCAGCAGTATTTATAGCAAACTCCACTAGGTTATAGTCCCGTTTGAGGGCCTGCTAGTCTTTTGCTGGTAGCTCTGTTGGGGTTTCCTCGTTGTTCTCCAACCTTGCCATTCGTACAGTCAGGACCTCTAGGACGTCCTGGGACCTGTCCACAAAGAAGGATGCAGTTTCCAGGATCTCCTCTAATCGATCGTTGATCTACAGCACTTTACACCTTTCTTTTTCAACAGCAGTCTGCATTTGTAGCATCTTAGTTTTCTGAGTCGATACATGCTGCTTGAGAGGCTGAAGATCGACTTGCTGTTCTCTGGCTACTTCCAATGTAGTGGTCAAAGAAGAGATCTGCTCCTGCTGTTCCTTTCTCAGTTCTTGAGTGTGCATATCATTTTCCTGCAGGAGGATCTTCAGCTGGTCTCCTAGCTCCTCCACCTTTGTCAGTAGCTGACCCTTCTCGGTCTTTAGATGTTGGCATTCCTTCTGCACTTTCTCTAGGGATTCCTGGGCTGTTTCCTTGACTTGTATTTCCACATGGAGGGCCTGCATCTCAGCTTTTGAGGATTTCATTTCCCTTTACATGTATTCATATTTCCTCTTGAGCCTGTTGCTCTCTTCTCTCTCATGCCTCAGTGTATCTTTCAACTGAGCAGAGGATTTCTTGGACTCTTCTAAGTCCTTCATGATCTTGTCTACATTGTCCTCTGAGGCGTGAAGAAAGGAAGATCTGGCTCTCAGGGTGAATCTAGGATCTAGGTCTATCCCTAGCATAACAGCAGTATCTGTTATCATTTTACCAGGTAGACCTTCTGCCTCAACTTTATTTTCTGTCCTCTTTATTATTCGTTTTGTTGCCCTATCATAATATACAGTGTTGAAATCAAGGATTTCATTTCCTTTTTCCTGCACAAAAGGGACCATCCTGAGAGTGGAAACCATGGGTATGCTGGTAGCAGGTACTTGAGGGGTCTGAACCTCTGGGTTCTCCACCTCCTGAGCCTGCCCCGCTACTGTTTCAGAAGCTGACTGCTGTGTCAATTTTATCCTCTCAGCTTCTTGCCTTTGAAGCTCCTCATCGAGCTTTCTCTTTGCTTCCTCTACTTTCTCGGCTGCTTCCTGAGCAGCTCTTCTTTCTTCTTCTGTATGAAGCCTTTCTGCGGCTTCTTTTTCCAACCTTTGGGCTTCTTCATTTCGCTTTTTGGCTTCTTCTTCAACCTTTTCCTGTTCGACCCCTTTTCCACCTTTGGTGGTGATCTTTTTCTTGAATCTTCTCATTAGCATTGTCATGTTTGGGGCGTTTCGGAAGACAGATTTGTCCTTATCAAAATGGTGGGTATACTCGAAGTGCACCTTGTGTTCTTTTCAATGCTCAATAACCTTGCCTTGGGTGTCATTTCTGCGGTAGGGCATCTCCCCAAAATGGAACTTCTCCAACTCCTCTATGAATTCAGCAGCTTGTTTCACCTTGGTGAATTTGTAGCTTCCTAGCTTGAATGGCAAAGGAGGGTAGGTAGTCTTCTTATGTTCGAACAAAAAACTGCCTATTCCATCTATGAACACTTGTCTAACTGCCTCCTTGTGGACTATGTAATCCGTTGCATATTTGGGCAGCAGTGAAGGTGGTCTTGATCCTCCGAATATCCGGAAGTACATGCCATTTTCAGTTAAGAAATAAGCCGCATATTCTTCTATCACTTGCATGGATTCTTCCGACATACAGTCACACTCCTTCCGGAAAATGAGCATGTACAGAGGCATAATGAAGTGGTCACAGACCTCTCTGTAATGGCTATGGTACTGGTGAGCCCACAATGGTCTATAAGCGGCATAAACAAGCATTCTTTCCCTGTCCCAGATGCACCTGAGACCGGGGAAATCCTGGTTGCACAATATGCAGTCTATTAATATTGAACTCATGTAAAACTCCGATCTTTTCTTGGACTCTCCCTCCAAGGCTGAGGTCACGCAAGAAGAAAGACTGCTGGACACCATGCTGGCCCAATTGAAGACTGTGCCTTGGGTTGCCACATGAAAAATAATTGGTATCCATTCAAGTTTGAAGAGTCTACCATGAGCTCTCCCAAAGATCCTATTAAGCATCAGAGCGATAAATCTATAGGGAGCCCTCAAGCTCCCTGTATCATATTCACTGGTCGGTCTATATCAATAATGCTTTCCTTGCAACATCATCCTCCTAAGAGTTTCCACCAGGTCCATTCTGATGTTGTTCAGCCAATCATCTGACAAGAAAACCTGGGCTTCTGGTAGGTGATAAGCCAACGCCACATATCCAGGGCTAAATGCAGCATAGCCCTGTCTTTCAACATTTCCCATGATCATTGTAGTTGTGTCTACTCGAGGCAGAATCCAGCCAATTACCTCAGAGCATGGGAACAGCTCTGGTCTGGTGGCAACTTTCATGACAGAAGATTTCTCTATGTTAGCATAGATGGATTCTTCTTCGAGGCCCATGTCGGGAACCTCCCTGCAGGAAATCAATCTATATATTTCACCCCATTTGTACTCGGGCTCAACCCTAGAAACACATTGAGTGTCTTCATATATGTATTCAGTCTTCGTGACGACCTCAAATTCTGGGTCTTCTTCGACCACAGGGGCCTTCTTCTTTTGTCTCTTGGACATTGTGAGTTCTTCCTGCCATGTATAACATTGTGACTTCAAGCAATTCAAGTCGTAGACATTCACAAGACACTGTGCAGCATTTTATTCTTTCTATGTGTATCATGACAGCAACTAGTTGATGAAACTAAGATATAAGCTTGCATAACCTGACTGGCCTGACTAACAGGACTATTACAACCAAATGCACATTATTTAGTGATCTCGTCTATATCTTAGCATGATACAAAGCATTGTTGTATGATATTAAATCATTTCATCAACCATCTTCTAGACTGCAATAAACTACATCCATATGCAATGTGCCATTTTCATGTGTTTAATGTGATAGCAAGTAGTGAAACAAATGCATGCATGTACAGCCTAAAAAATGCCCTGACTATCAAAACTACTAAAATACAAGGCGCAGTGCTTGGTAATCTAGTCTATGCAGAGAAGCTAAAGAAACTGATTGAAAGTAGCTATACGCAGTACGACTGTGCGAGTCGCTTATGTTTTCCACCACCAAACACCTTAACCATATAGCTTAGCAGGAATAAAAACGACGAGGACTCTTGCTTTTCGCGGAAAGATATTTACATTAACTTGACTATAAATTTTGCTTTCTGCGGGTATTACTGTCATCTTGCTGCAAATGGTGCTTTGATTAAAACCACTACCCATGAGACTCCCGCTTAACAAACTAAAACAGCGCATATCCCTTCTAACCGGCTAGGGTTTTAGATGACTAAGCACAAATGGGATGCACGAGATTGCAAGGGAAACTACACGTGACATCAACGGAGCTTATGCCCATGCACTCATGGTTATCAACTACAAACCGCAGCAGATTCATTCCAACCGGCTAAAGTGCCAAACCATGGTGCACAGAATGGCGCGGCAAAACAGAAGTTCGAGGAAGCGGGTAAAACGAAAGGCCACGACTGCGATGAGAAACACCAGGTACTACATAAAAATTCATATAACCCCCCCCCCCCTCCTGCACAATCATCACCACCCAAAGCAGCTTGGTGCAGACAACGTAACGGCCGTCTGCACCAAACCCCCATCTCTACGCGCGGGGTTTGCAAACAAGGCCGCGGGCCAAAATAATTATCCCGTGGGTTAAAAACGCCCCGCTAACAGTCAAGATTAAAACCCCCCCTACCTATATAGGCGTCAAGAAATGGAAAAGGAATACATCCGGGGAAAAACAAAATATCACAACCAAAACTGTCCACACAAAACCCTATCAAATGCTTCAACGGAACGGGAGAAGGTGAATAAAAACTACCTGGCACGGACATATCCGACGTGGAGAGGTTTGGCAAGTTTCCTGGTGAAGACACCTGTACTGAGTGTACCGCAAATGGGCAAGCGCGACAGCATGACAACGACGGGCACAGCAATTAGGAAAAATAACAATAGAATAGTAACCTGCCTCCCCGTATATATAGAAATGATCCACACATGTGACGGGTTTTAAATCGGAAGGGAAACCACTTTGGGTCGGAGGGTAAAATGTAAAGTCTTTCGCAAAGGCAGAAAGCCACAACCTAGATCCGTCCGCAGCCAAAAGCAAGGCGAAAAAATAACAATCGGATGTCGGAGGGCTCTTAGGATCGGGTGATGAAAGCCCACATCTCTCCGTAACGGCGGAAGGTCGAACCGCGGATTCACCTGCAACTGCGGGACCCAAAGACTTAAAATGTTAAAGGACTGATGGGAAAAGAAGCAGCTTTCCTACCACAACAGCGCAAGAAAGAAATGATAAAGCTTCCGATTCAAACCAACATTCCACCGAGGCAAAACACATACATCGAAAAGAACGCTGAACATCAAAACCCCAAACTCATCCGCAACGGCGAAGGCCAAATGCAAAGATCCGTCCACAACGGAGGACAAGGAAATAACCACACCTTCTGATGGAAAACCAAAAGCTGTCTGCAACGGTGGTAAAAGAAAAGGAAAAAACCTCCGCAACGGCGGGAATGTCAATTAAACAAACTTCCGATTCAGAGTGGCTTCAAAGGTATTCAAAGATCATGATAAGGCTTGATAAAAAGAAAGGAAATTTTCCAGCGTTAGAGGGAGATGTAAACAGGTGGTAAACCAAATCAGCATAAGAAACCCTTTTTGAAAGCTTCCTGACCAAATCAAAGCATAAAATCAAGCTATCCCAAGCGAAAGGAGGGTCCTCAAATTTTTTGGAATTTTGGGAAATTGTTGCAGCTACAACAATTGGCGACTACCTGGTGAACCCCAGATCTCTGAATTAAATCCTTCCCAGTGCAAGATTGTCTGAATAAAAATGAAATCTTCTAGACGCTTGTATTCCTAAGCAAGCCAAATAATGCATTTAAATTATTTAAAGAAGTCCATTCTTTTGGGAAATGGTAACATCAGAAGTATTGCAAGTCTGAATAACTATTTTGAGGCCAACTAAGTGAGGTTTATTTTTCCTGTCCTCAGGTAGTTTACAGCTTGGACACCACAGGATTGTAATAGAGTGTAAACAGTATTATCCTTTTGTTCCTCATTCCCATGCCAACTGCACTTTTGTGCCTTTTGAACTTTAGTTCTTTTGATATGAGTCCTCTTGCAGGCCTTTCTTACTGAATTTTAATTCAGGATCCTCTATCCCATAGTGTCCTTTTGTGTGAACAATGTACTTCATATTTCAGTTCATGGACGGAGAGGATCTTGTGGCCATTTAGTACTTCATGCTTTGATATTTTACTTTGATATGTATTGTTTTTTTTAAGGAGTTTTGACTCTTGATAGCTTATTGCTTTTCTGAATATATGACATGGGATCATTTATATATGATATACTGTCTTATTCTACTTCCTTTCCGTGGGTCTTTTGCTGTCACCCCCTTGGATATTTAAGATGTGAAATGGATGGAGCCTCGAAATAGTATTCCATACCTCTTTTACTTCTGAGTTATTTACAGGGGTTAAGTAAGACTTCAATGAATGCTTTGCCAGCTAGGAACACTGCTACTAGAAGACATACTATACTTTAAAGCATAGTCTTTCACTCAAGATTTAAGTTAATAAAGAACCCTGATGTTTCCATTGCAACCAAAAGTTTGCCTCTTTATTGAAAACCAAACGAAATGCTAGCAAAGCAATCAATCAAATAATCAAACAATAAACGTCAAAGCATTAAAGAACGCAAAATCAATTTATTTATGTACAAAACAAAAGGAAGAAAAAAAAATATTGCCCACTCCTGAAAATATTTAATCATGGGGAATTAAGGGGTGGGCTGAATAATAGAGATGAGTTGTCTAACCATGGTCTAGCTAGGATAGTTTTGAAACTGAACCCATGTCTACTATTCTAAAATCATTTCTTACAGCCTGAAGAAGTTGAAGAAGCTCAGGCTGAACGTCAGTCATAGAACTGGCCTTTCGTGGGGTAAGATGTCTTAACTCAAACTCAGTCAGATAATTTCCCAGGACAGAATCAGCAGATTCGTTTCCCTCTCCTAGCTTAGTGACATTGTAATTCATATAGGGCTCTCTTAGAATCTTAATCAGGTTTGGGCTTCCCTTCTGAGGTAACCACAAGTGAGACCAATCTGAAGCAAAGTACCCATTGAGTCTTGCTATCCAATCTCGGTTCAGGATCATTCCATAACCATCAGGTATGTTTGCTACTACGATGTCAATGTAATGACATATCCTTTTATTCACAGACAATCGAATCAGAACGTTCTCCATCTCCCCTACTACTTTGACACTAGAGTTTTGTCAAGTTGAGTGACATCCCAAATAGTAGATTTTAGCTGCCCATTAAGTTTTTTGCAAACTGCCAGGGGCATAACATTCATGGATGATCCAGAGTCCACCAAACAATTATGCACCTTATGATTTAAAATTTCAAGAGTCACAAGGAAAGGTGGAGCGCTAGTTTTCCTTGTCCTATCTAATTCAATCTTTTCTTCCATAGGTTGATTTTTTGTAGGCATATCCTCTTTAAGTTTGTCAACTTTTCTTTCCTCATCATCTTCCATAGGTTTGGCAGGTTCAACGAGTGGCTCTGTTTCCTATTTGCAAGTAGCGGCTTCAGGTATGTCATCTTTAGCCTTCACATCAGCCTGTCTCTTGACTTTCTCTTGCAATTCTTTAACCTTTGAGAGCAGTGCATTGTCCTTAATTGCCATGTTTTTATCTTTTGTGGTTGTAGGCGTATATTGAGACTTGAGAGTATTTTCTTCTGTGTTAAACAGCGAAACACCATTCCATGAGAATCTTGTATCATCATCTTGCTTCTCTATGGACTGTTCTTTTCCTTCTTCTTCATCACTGTCTTCAGTCAATGTGGAATTCAGCAACTTATTCATTACCAAAGACATTGAATTTAACCATTGAGGGCACTTCTTCTCAGAGTGAGGTTGCTGGTGAAAAGTACAGAAATTATCCCCCCCTATCTCTGTTATATTTATTGAGGCTAAATTTGGGGGAGGAATTTTCCATTGGTTATTATCCTCTTTTTTCGGATAGTGGGGTTTATAAGTTTTCTGAATGTCCCTTTCTTTCTCCAGATCTATTATCCGGTTGGAAAGCTTCTGCATCATTTTCATCATTCCCTCAAGATCATGTGAGTGCTCCTCTCTGGGTTTGGACAATACCAAAGCTCTTCTTTCTGTAGTTTTCTCTCTAGGTAAATCAGGATAATCTTCTACACTTTCCTTCTCAGCCTCTACTCTTTCGGCCTCTTCATAAGTCTCTACCAATGTGGGTTTGGCTTTCATTTTGGCAAACATGACCAACTCAGGCCCTAGGGATGAGGTATAATACTCGATTAAGACCTTGTCTGAGGGTCTGTTAGCTTCAAAGAAGTTCTTTAGGTACATTGAAAATCGCTGAGTGAAAATATGTACCTTCTCATTCTTCTCCTTTCTTAACAAACCAAGACCTTTCATTAATGAGGCATGAGTTCTCTGAGTGGTGTATTTACTTCTGAAAACCTTCTCGAAGGTGTCCCAATCAGGAATCGAATTTGTAGGGAGACTGAAATACCAGGATGTTGCTGCTCCTTTCAGGGTGTGAGGGAAAAGTCTACAGACCACATCTTCATGCTCCCCAGCCCTTAGCCCTTCTAATGCTAGATAAAAGCTTTGCAGGTGGTCGTCTACAGCAATTATTTCTGCGGGGTCAAAATTAGGCAACAGCTTGTCAAAGGCTTGGGGCAGGTTATGCAAAGGCGGTGTGAGGTTCAAAGGAGACCTTGCTCTCCATGTTGGTAATGGGTTGGGCTGATTTATATTGATTCCAGCCATGGGCACAGCTGTAAGAACAAGAGTCTGAGCAAAGAACAACGCAGGATGAGAATAGGATTTCTTGCTTCAAAGGTATAACCGAAACTTGAGAGTACTTGAGTCAGGTTACAAGCTTCAAAACATCTGCTGGTAAGGTGGTCTTAGGAAAAACAACTTTCCATGGCCAGCCATGCACTGGCGGCCCTCCTTCTAGCGCCAATTCTGTTGGGGCCTGGAAATTCGCAGGCGACAACAGTAAGGGATTCTCCCCAATCAACATTCCCAACTAGCCCATTGACTGTTTGGTATAGGGAACCCGTCTGGTTTACGGTCCAGCTACCATAGGTCAAGCAGCAAAACAAAGGTTTTACCGATTACGGCCTGGTCCACCGAGTTTTTGTAATTTTTGACTTAATGTATGAAATGCAAAGGCCTAATTAACAATGCAGGATGATGAGGATGCGGGGAGCGTCACATTGTGATGCGCGGGTTCTTACCTCTCGTCTTAGGCTCACAAGCATCTGCATCACATATGTAAGAATGAAACAAACTAACTTTCCATCTAACTACCTATCTATCCACCTATCCCCAGGGAGACAGAATATGATTTATTTATGAGTAATGTGGATTATTCATGTATTATAAATAGAAATTACAGATAGCTGATATTTTCCTCTACAACACATGAAAGATTAAAGATATTTCAACAATCAGATAGCCAATTGTTTCATAAGAAGCATACATTACTCATAGTGGAAATCTTCATGAAATAAACCGGAAAACATTCATACAAGAACATAGGTTCAATGAGTTAGAACGGTCTCACAGTGAATGGACATAAAGCTGAAAACGAAATAGTTCCTCTTCAACAAATCCATAGCACAACATTTGAATATTCCACTAAGCTTTCTCCAATAGGAAAACTGTAATTTTCTATTGCAAAAGGAAATAGTTCTTCTTACAATATGTCTTCACCAGTCTTACTGGGAAAAAGCCCCTCTTTCTTCTAAGTCTGTTACATTTACACAAAAAGGGTCAGACTGTTGGGCTGCCCAAAGTGGCCTTTGGGCTTCCCAACCTCTCGTCTCCCAATGCTCTATTTTTCTTAAATGTTTTACAAAAATTAGTTACAAATTATAATGATGACCGACCCCTCATGAGGAAGGGCCCACTTGACTATCCAGAAACTTCCTCCACACTGCAGCCTCATTAGGGATGCCTTCAAAAGTACAAGGTTCTAAAAATTGAATATTTATCTCAAATTTCTCAGCTTGTTTCTTGATAGCCTCGACCCTGGGCGTACTCAATCGGAGCTGATCTTCCAGAAGCTGTACACTGACGGCTAGGTGATCTACTTGGCTTCTCAAGATTAGATCATCCATGGCTTTGATATCCTACACCTTAGCTTCTTCCTCCTGGAATCTCTTCTGCAATCGCTCCACAAAAACTTCGTGATCTAGGAAAACTTCAAGCCTCTCCTCCGCTTTTATCTGGCACCGGTTGTATGTATTGAGAAGTCTTCTGAAGAATTCGGTGCATAATCCCCTTGTCTTCTTTACTACCTTCTTGAAGTCTTCAGCAGTATTTATAGCAAACTCCACTAGGTTATAATCCCGTTTGAGGGCCTGCTGGTCTTTTGCCGGTAGCTCTATTGGGGTTTCCTCGTTGTTCTCCAAAATTGCCATTCGTACAGTCAGGCCCTCTAGGATGTCCTGGGACCTGTCCACAAAGAAGGATGCAGTTTCCAGGATCTCCTCCAATTGGTCATCGATCTGCAGCACTTTACACCTTTCTTTTTCAATAGCAGTCTGCAGTTGCAGCATCTTAGTTTTCTGAGTCAATACATGCTGCTTGAGAGGCTGAAGATCGACTTGCTATTCTATGGCTACTTCCAAAGCAGTGGTCAAAGAAGAGATCTGCTCCTGATGTTCCTTTCTTAGTTCTTGAGTGTGCATATCATTTTCCTGCAAGAGGATCTTCAGCTAGTCTCCTAGCTCCTCCACCTTTGTCAGTAGCTGACCCTTCTCAGTCTTTAGATATTGGCATACCTTCTGCACTTTCTCTAGGGCCTCCTGGGTTGTTTCCTTGACTTGTATTTCCACCTGGAGGGCCTCCATCTCAGCTTTTGAGGATTTCATTTCCCTTTGCATGTATTCATATTTCCTCTTGAGCCTGTTGCTCTCTTCTCTCTCATGCCTCAGTGTATCTTTCAACTGAGCAGAGGATTTCTTGGACTGTTATAAGTCCTTCATGATCTTGTCTACATTGTCCTCTGAGGCATGAAGAAAGGCAGATCCAGCTTTTAGGGTGAATCTCGGATCTAGGTCTGTCCCTAGCATAACAGCAGTATCTGTTATCATTTTACCAGGTAGACCTTCCGCCTCAACTTTCTTTTATGTCCTCTTTATTATTCGTTTTGTTGCCCTATCATAATATACAGTGTTGAAATCGGGGATTTCCTTTCCTTTTTCCTGCACAAAAGGGACCAGCCTGAGCATGGGAACCATGGGTATGCTGGTAGTAGGTACTTGAGGGGTCTGAACCTCTGGGTTCTCCACCTCCTGAGCCTTCCCCGCTGCTATTTCAGAAGCTGACTTCTATGTCAATTTTATCCTCTCAGCTTCTTGCCTTTGAAGCTCCTCATCAAGCTTTCTCTTTGCTTCCTCTGCTTTCTCGGCTACTTCCAGAGAAGCTCTTCTTTCTTCTTCTGTATGAATCCTTTCTGCAGCTTCTTTTTCCAACCTCTGGGCTTCTTCATTTCTCTTTTTGGCTTCTTCTTCAGGCTTTGCCTGTTTGTCCCCTTTTCCACCTTTGGTGGTGATCTTTTTCTTGAATCTTCTCATTAGCATTGTCATGTTTGGGGCATTTCGGAAGACAAATTCGTCCTTATCAAAATGGTGGGTATACTCAAAGTGCACCTTGTGTTCTTTGCAATGCTCAATAACCTTTCCTTGGGTGTCGTTTCTGCGGTAGGGAATCTCCCCAAAATGGAACTTCTCCAACTCCTCTACGAATTCAGCAGCTTGTTTCACCTTGGTGAATTTGTAGCTTCCTAGCTTGAATGGAAAAGTTGGGCAGGCAGTCTTCTTATGTTCGAACAAAAAACTGCCTATTCCATCTATGAACACTTGTCTGACTGCCTCCTTGTGGACTATGTAATCTGTTGCATATTTGGGCAGCAGTGAAGGTGGTCTTGATCCTCTGAACATCCGAAAGTACATGCCATTTTCACTTGAGAAATAATCCGCATATTCTTCTATCACTTGCATGGCTTCTTGCAACATACAGTCACACTCCTTCTGGAAAATGAGTGTGTACAGAGGCATAATGAAGTGCTCACAGACCTCTCTGTAATGGCTATGGTACTGGTGAGCCCACAATGGTCTATAAGCGGCATAAATAGGCATCCTTTCCCTGTCCCAGATGCACCTGAGACCGGGGAAAGCCTGGTTGAACAATATGCAGTCTATTAATATTGAACTCATGTAAAAATATGATATTTTCTTGGAATCTCCCTCCAAGGCTGAGGTCACGCAAGAAGAAAGACTGCTGGACACCATGCTGGCCCAATTGAAGACTGTGCCTTGGGTTGCCACATGAAAAATAATTGGTATCCATTCAAGTTTGAAGATTCTTCCATGAGCTCTCCCAAAGATCCTATTAAGCATCAGAACGATAAATCTGCAGGGAGCCCTCAAGCTCGTTGTATCATATTCATTGGTCGGTCTGTATCGATAATGCTTTCCTTGCAACATCATCCTCCTAAGAGTTTCCACCAGGTCCATTCTGATGTTGTTCAGCCAATCATCTGACAAGAAAACCTGGGCTTCTGGTAGGTGATAAGCCAATGCCACATATCCAAGTCTAAATGTAGCAAAGCCCTGTCCTTCAACATTTCCCATGATCATTGTAGTTGTGTCTACTCGGGGCAGAATCCAGCCAATTACCTCAGAGCATGGGAACAGCTCTGGTCTGGTGGCAACTTTCATGAGAGAAGATTTCTCTATGTTAGCATAGATGGATCATTAGAGGAACTTTGGGGTCTAAAATGGGCCTCCTAAGGAAAATAATAAAATAATAGTTAAAATAATAGTTTAAATAATAAAATAATATTGATTAATTTTGGAGGAAGAAAGAAAAAAAACTACTTTTTGTGTTCGTATTTTCGACATATCTCCCTGTGTTTTTACTCAAATTTCGATCGGGAGAGCTCGTTGGATGTGTAATTTGATTATGCATCCAATGAGTACCCACACTGCATACTTTTGACGGACCCCGCTACCCCAAAAACAAGAAATACCTGAAAAAACGTGATGATGACATCATCATCACGTTTTTTCAGGTATTTCTTGTTTTTGGGGTAGCGGGGTCCGTCAAAAGTATGCAGTGTGGGTACTCATTGGATGCATAATCAAATTACACATCCAACGAGCTCTCCCGATCGAAATTTGAGTAAAAACACAATGAGATATGTCGAAAATACGAACAAAAAAAGTAGTTTTTTTTAATGACAAATATGTTAATTCAACCATTATGGTTGACTTATTTTATTGAAATTCTATTGGTTCTTGAATTCCAACTCACAAAAACTTATTTTGGCACGTTTTCTTATAAGGCCCATTTTAGACCCCAAATTTCCTCTAATGTCTTCTTCGAGGCCCATGTCGGGAACCTCCCTGCGGGAAATAAATCTATATATTTCACCCCATTTGTACTCGGGCTCAACCCCAGAAACACATTGAGTGTCTTCATATATGTATTCAGTCTTCGTGACGACCTCAACTTCTGGGTCTTCTTCGACCACAGGGGCCTTTTCTTTTGTCTCTTGGACATTGTGAGTTCTTCCTACCATGTATAACATTGTGACGTTAAGCAATTCAAGTTGCAGACATTTACAAGACACTGTGCAGCATTTTATTCTTTCTATGTGTATCATGACAGCAAGTAGTTGATGAAACTAAGATATAAGCTTGCATAACCTAACTGGCCTGACTAACAGGACTATTACAACCAAATGCACATTATTTAGTGATCTCGTCTATATCTTAGCATAATACAAAGCATTTCTGTATGATATTAAATCATTTCATCAACCATCTTCTAGACTGCAATAAACTACATCCATATGCAATGTGCCATTTTCATGTGTTTAATGTGATAGCAAGTAGTGAAACAAATGCATGCATGTACAACCTAAAAAATGCCCTGAATATCAAAACTACTACAATACAAGGCGCAGTGCTTGGTAATCTAGTCTGTGCATAGCAGTTAAAGAAACTGATTGAAAGTAGCTATACGCAGTACGACTGTGCGAGTCGCTTATGTTTTCCACCACCAAACACCTTAACCATATAGCTTAGCAGGAATAAAAACGATGAGGACTCTTGCTGTTCGCGGAAAGATATTTACATTAACTTGACTATAAATTTCACTTTCTGCGGGTATTACTGTCATCTTGCTGCAAATGGTGCTTTGATTAAAACCACTACCCATGAGACTCCCGCTTAACAAACTAAAACAGCGCATATCCCTTCTAACCGGCTAAGGTTTTAGACGACTGAGCACAAATTGGCTGCGTGGGATTGCAAGGGAAACTACATGCAACGTCAACAGAGCTTATGCCCATGTGCTCATGGTTATCAACTACAAACCACAGCAGATTCCTTCCAACCGGCTAAAGTGCCAAACCATGGTGCACAGAATGGCACGGCAAAACAGAAGTTCGAGGAAGCGGGTAAAACGAAAGGCCACGACTGCGATGAGAAACACCGGGTATTACAGAAAAATGCATATAACCCGCCCCCCCTCCTGCACAATCATCACCACCCGGAGCAGCTTGGTGCAAACGGCGTAACGGTCATCTGCACCAAACCCCCATCTCTACGCACGGGGTTTGCAAACAAGGTCGCGGGCCAAAATAATTATCCCGTGGGTTAAAAACGCCCCGCTAACAGTCAATATTAAAACCCCCCCCCTACCTATATAGGCATCAAGAAACGGAAAAGGAATACGGCTGGGGAAAAACAAACTACCGCAACCAAAACTGTCCATACAAAACCCTATCAAATGCTTCAACGGAACGGGAGAAGGTGAATAAAACCTACCTGGCACGGACGTATCCAACGTGGAGAGGTTTGGCAAGTTTCCTGGTGAAGACACCTGTACTGAGTGTACCGTAAATGGGCGAGCGCGACAGCACGACAACGACGGGCACATCAGTTAGGAAAAATAACAATAGAATAGTAACCTGCCTCCCCGTATATATAGAAATGATCCGCACGTGTGACAGCTTTTAAATCGGACGGGAAACCACTTTGGGTCAGAGGGTAAAACATAAAGTCTTCCACAACGGCGGAAAGCCACAACCTAGATCCGTCCGTAGCCAAAAGCAAGGCGAAAAAATAACGATCGGACGTCGGAGGGCTCTTAGGATCGGGCGATGAAAGCCCACATCTCTCCGTAATGGTGGAAGGTCGAACCACGGATTCACCCGCAACTGCGGGACCCAAAGACTTAAAATGTTAAAGGACTGATGGGAAAAGAAGCAGCTTTCCTGCCGCAACGGTGGAAGAAAGAAACGATAAAGCTTCTGATTCAAACCAACATTCCGCCAAGGAAAAACACATACATCGGAAAGAACGATGAACATCAAAACCCCAAACTCATCCGCAACGGCGGAGGCCAAATGCAAAGATCCATCCGCAACGACGGACAAGGAAATAACCACACCTTCCGATGTAAAACCAAAAGCTGTCCGCAACGGCGGGAAAAGAAAAGGAAAAAACATCCGCAACGGCGGGAATGTCAATTAAACAAACTTCCGATTCAGAGTGGCTTCAAATGTATTCAAAGATCACAATAAGGATTGATAAAAAGAAAGGAAATTTTCCAGCGTTAGAGGGAGATGTAAACAGGTGGTAAACCAAATCAGCATAAGAAACCCTTTCTGAAAGCTTCCTAACCAAATCAAAGCATAAAATCAAGTTAGCCCAAGCGAAAGGAGGGTCCTAAAATTTTTTTGGAATTTTGGGAAATTGTTGCAGCTGCAACAGGTCCCTATATTTCACATCCTGATCTGAATATTTAACTCTACCTTTCATAGGTCAAAGTCTAGCTAGCAATGTAAATTTCCCTTAGGCAATTTCTATAAAAGTTACCCTACAAATGTTGTAGAAATTAATAAACATGATTAAGGAAAGTAATTTATGTTTTATACTCATTACCATACTATTTTCTGATATTTGGGAGGGTCGTACTTGATTTGGAGAGCTAGTTTGGCCATCACCCTTGGGGTGATTTGAACACAATTTCCTAGTAATTTTGGTCTTTTTGTCATTATCCCAAAACAAGTTTGCAGAGGTGTAAAGTATAATAAAAGGTGTACATATACCATATTGTTATTTTATAAAACTCACCATACCATATCCTTTGAAATTTGGGACCATTCGGTGAAATTTGGAACCCTCTAGAGTCATGACTAGGTAAGCTCGAATTTCGCCAATTTGTGCATTTCTCCAAATTTCCAAAAAAGGGACATTACAGTGGTATCAGAGAATGGTCTTGGAACCTATTTAATTTATGGATTGTAGATATGAATTTAACACATGGCTGAAGTCATATTTTGGTGATAATACCAAGCAACTTATGTAAGGATTTGAATTGATGGCTAGCCAACTTAGGGGTAAGCTAGCAGCAGGGGGTAGTAGAATTTTCCATCATGGAGAGAAACATAAGACCATTCATTTTGAAGAATTTTATGATTGGTTGAATTCATTTAGTAAAAATAATTCAAATGTGAATTCATTAAGGGACAATCAACTATCCACAAGTTTGGAAGAGCATGAAATGAGAAAAAATCAGCCTACTTGTGAAAAGAGCCTAGATACACCATTACAGAAAGAAACAAAGAATCATGAAGTGGAGAATTAATTGCCTCAAGGTGATTGCAAAGAAGAACATAAAGAGTAAAGTGAATACAAGCACACAATCCTTACTAATGGGGGTTGTGCAAATCAAAGAGAATCAGTTGATGGATCATTGAACTATGAAAGAGTACCTACTGATGGGTGCTCACAACTCTATGTTGGTGACATAGAGATCAGATTTGAAAATGTTGCTGCAAGACAAATTTCTCATAAGCATGAAGATGAAGACCTTGGGACAGATAATGAAGAACCAAGATCAACTTCCCCATCACCACTTGAGCTTCAAGAAGTTGATCAAAACAAGAAGAAAGAAGAAGAGGAGGTTCACTTCCATGAACCATCCTTCATTGAAGGGTATTTGAAGATGAGTGAAAGGGATATCCAATAGGCCCTTAGAATAATCCATGACACTCAAGCATTGGTATCAAATTCGTTCTAGAAATTTTCTTCATTGGAGGAGCCATCCTTCCTTGAAGACATGGAGAATATACAAAGAGCAATGTGCAACATCAAAGGTAATTTCATGTCTTTTCTTTTTTATAGAAAAAATTTCATTGAGCTTAGTGAATGGTTACATGAATCCTACTTGAAGAATAATGAAGATATTCATAAGCTCAAAATTCAAAATGAGCAACTTATTGAGAGGTTGCAAGATACTTGTTCTTCTTCCTATGTTTCAGATTGTCATATGGTAGATTGCTTGGAGGATTCTCATGACATGATGGATCATGAGAAACATGAAAAATTGTAGGTTATTGATGTGTTTGGAGATGATATTGATGGGAGCCAATCACTAGTTGTGGTGGAAGAGGAACTCGAGTTGCCTCTTGAAGATGGGTGCACATTGTTTGAAGAAGTGCATGATTCCACTACCTTGGAACCAACCTATTGGGAAATTTTTACATTTTTGAGGGAGGTGCATGTTCCTACCCTTATGGAGCCATCCCATGATGAAAATTTTCACTTTCTAATCCTTTGGGTGAGTTGGTTCTTTCTCCTACATCCTACACTTCTGAATTTTGTAGCATTCATCCTAAGAAAGTATGGGTGAAAGGTTTATTTTTTATGGTGCCACATGAAGAGTATGAAATTTCTATCTCTTATTTTGATTATGACATGATTATAGAACCATATTATTTACATTTGTAGTAGCATACCTTGTTAAATTATGATGATACACATCTAGATGGATGCACCTATGGTATTCGCTTAAGTCACTTGGAGACTCATGATTTTCCTTGCTCCTTCCCTATTTCATTTGATGTTGGAGGAACATCATCCCACACTTAGGTGAAGAGATATATGATTAAAGAACATTATTGTTGGCAGAAGCATCCTCTATCATTTTATGATGATATACATATTCATGGGTGTATTGATGAGACTACTTTGATCCACTTGAAGTCTTCATGTTTTCTTTGCTCCTTATTTGGGTCATATTTTGGTGGCAGTTCTTCATTCGCTTCTTGGATGAAAGAACACATGGATGATTATTATTTTGATGCATCTTACATTGTTTTGGAGCATCATTATAGGACATGGGATCCTCACCTATGTCATTGGAGTATATATGATATAATACTTGATTTGTGTGTGTATGGGCCACATGATGATCTACTTACTTAGATGTACAAGCACTTTCATGATTATTTGATGAGGTACCTTCTTGATGTACATTTTTATGATGTTGTTATGTACTTTCATGATATATATTTTGTACTAGTGATTTTTGTAAGGGTGAGATAAAAGCAATGGGATCCTGGAATTGCTTTGTTTCATCTCACTTGGTGTTACGGAGAAAAATTCCTATGGCTTAGGGTACCACAACAGACAGAGTAACCGCAGAAATAAATGCTTTCCTATATGCAAGAGAAACCAAACATCTAACACTAAAGGATCTCAAAACATACCTTATTATGGACGGTTGATGTAGATCCCCGTTGAGCTTTTCCACTCTAGCTTGTATTGATAATTTGCTCTCTCAACATTCAGCAAACAAGACAAGAATGCTATATATAATTGTGTTAGACATACTCTAGCATATATAATCAATAACATATAATCATTTAAAATCATCCATGGATTCAATACTCATTTAAATACACATTATTGGACAGGAAAATATATTTCTATTAATATAAATAAGAGATTACAACAGTGACAACCTCTGTCAGCACATCTGCGAATCGGAGAAACTGAGTCATCCACCTGGGCCTCCACCACTTCAATCCTCCATCTCTCGATAGCAAGCTCACAAGCAAAGGAAAGCTTGGGAAGAACACAAAGTGCTCCAAGGGACAAAGGGATGCAGACTCAAGTATAAGCTTCGGCAACAATGGACTATAGTTTTCTTACTCTTCAATTCCTCCCCTTTCAATGTATCCAAAGGGTTCCTTATATAGTGCCTCAATGGGGTAATGGAAGGTCAAATCTAAGAAATCTCAAGGCATATGGAAGGCCAAGAGACAAGTGACTCAGATCCACATCAAGGAAAACTCTAAAACTATTTGGCCTTTTGCACACATCCCGATGTATGCGGGTTTAAGGGTCAAATCCACACATATACGCGAGAATAGGTTTAAAAGTCATGTATAGAAAATAATGCATGTTTTTAGGGATTATCTTGGAAACATCAAAGGTACAAAAATAGTCCATGGGGTCTAAAGAGTCTGCAAAGGGATAGGGAAGGCCATAAAGGTGTGATCCACCATGTGTGGTAAAATCAGCTGTAACAGATGCCCCCTAATATGTGAGGTCAGAGGGGTCATACGATGGCCAAAATACATTATAAGTCCATCCCAGAAGTGGAGTGAGGAAGAACCAGGTGGAAGAACCAACCATCCAACAACATAATACAATGATGAAACTCTGCACATAACTGCAATTAGAGATAGCAATCCCAGATACATAAGAGTAAAATGGCCATGAATAGGCATGATACAAAATATGACATGTGTGGTCATCACCACGTACAATATAGATGTATCAGAATCTCCATGATGAATATATACAAAGGATCATTATCTCCATGACAGTTGAAGATATATAATGGATCAAGATCTCCATAATGGCTGGAAATATCTGACATACACTGGAATCAAGTCACGAGAGCTGAAATCTCATGAACACTGGCATGATCAAGGAGGTAGCATATATGAAAATCCACCAATCTGGAGGGTCTTCTACATAATCCGCTATGAGTACATGTCCTACTATGCGAATAGAGGTGTCGAGGTCGAACATAGTATTCCATCGTCTGATTACCGGTCATTGATATATACCGTTAACAGACGCGAGATCATCCACCGATAATGAAAATGGGAATCAAGGTACTAGCGTGCAAACTGACAAGTGTGAATAAATGTGTTGAGGTCGAACACTTGAGAGGATCCATCAATCATGGGACATTGATGTATTCCCAAAACTATCGATGGTGAGAGAACCTGCCACTGATGACTGCAAATCTCAAGGCACTCAAAAATGACTCTATATTCCTATCCCAGAATAAATGATCTGAAGTCGATGGGATGAAATCCGCTAGAAGGAGGGCATTAATGCATCCCTCATCATCCAACATGAGGTACTCAGCAAGGCTATATAATGTGGAAGGACTCGATCATAAAGTGCACGAACCAGTATTAGTACCGGGAATGGCCCACATGCAAAGTCAAGAGAACTGAGGAATGGCCGACTCAGGTTTCAACTTCCTTTGAACAAGTGCATAAAGGTGAATGGTGACTAAATGTAGGCAGCACAAACTCGATATACAAAACTGGGACATCTCTACAACACAGGAGGCATCGACAGAGGCTCCATAGGGACTGGAAGCTTAACTAGTCAGTGGCGATAAAATCAAAGAAACGAGTACAACTCCTAAAGTCAAACTATTAACCCAACCAACAAATGTGATATACAGTGCTCTGTTCGAAGGCAAAACGACTCGACTACTGCCAAAGATAACATCTTTTCTTGTCTGGCTTTTTGGTTTTTTGATTTTTTGGACTTTTTCAAATATTTTGAAAAACTTGAAAAAGAATAAAAGTTCTTTATAGTTACAAACTAGGAGGAGACGAGTGTCAAGGAGCAAACAAACTAGTTCCAAGCAACAGAACATGCCTATGCTCAATGCAAGGACACATGTGTAGGATAACAACACTCGGGGGAAAGTCCCCTCTCGATAAAAATAGGGAATCAAGCTGTAAAGGATATATATAAAATGGCTCTGCGTGGCTAGACATGAGACAAGCTCAAGCTAAATAGCTGATAATCAAAGTCAGGGAAGCCAGCATAAGGCTCAACGAGGCAGGAAAAACTCATGATAATGCAATTACAACTTGACATAAGGGAGTACTAGGGAAAAAGGCCAGTAAAAAGATCAAGAGGAGTATGAGGTTCTTACTCAAGGACATGGTGGGACTAAATGGGGCTCCCAGACCTAAGAGAGGACTCACAGCATGGGTACCAAATGAAAAAGGGAGCTAACTAGGACACCCATGTATATGAAATCTCTACCACTCACATAGTACCACTTCTAACAATGGCATGAAGGTTCCATGATACCATGGAATGGGTTTGTACCTGAGGTTAAGATGGAATGGTCATAAGGCAATGCATAAGTGCAAGTGGATGTGATATCCTAACCTATATGCCAATTCAAACATAATACCTGTGATAGGCACGAATGGGTCGAAACCTCGAAGAGAGTGTACAAAAACTGGACCCTACATGACAACCATATTAGTTCAAAACAACCCAAAATAATCAATAAATAATCCAAACTATAGGAAATAGGGAGGAATGATCATGACAAATAAATTCAAAGGATATAGTGTGGTGGACGATGGGCCATAAAAAGGAATGTAAAGTGTAGACCCAATATTCATGTATCCACTACCACCCTCGTGAGGGTGACCACTGGTGTAAAGACTGGGCGAAGGGAATAAAAATCCCCCACAAATGGAGTAGAGGGTGGAATATGACCATTCCCAAATATATGAGCACGGTAAGGGGCTGTGATTCCCCCAAGTCTGACACCAGGTTCCATACTAGGACCAAGGATGGGGGATAGGATACTAGGCATGTTGAAAATAAAAGGATCCAAACTCAAGAGAGCATAAATATACTCGACTAACCGTGATCCCAAAGGCCAACTACTGCACAAAGAGCATGCTCCTAAGAAAATCTACAACCAAAATACATGAAAACCAAGGGGAGGATATGTGAGCTCTCGAATGCAGCATGTATGTCTCACCTAGGAGAGGCTTGAAACTCCTATACACTACAAGCGGAGGTACGTAACCAATTCTAGTGGCCCTCAGCTTCAACGCATAAAGTGACTGTGTTGTCTGACCTCTACCTGGCCAAGACACTCATAGAATAATCTCTACAATTACCCCCTGTGATACCTAGGTAAGGAAACTAAGGTCACCTTAATATAACCAATGCTTAGGCAGACAGTCGCAGGCAGGATTGACCATATGAGCAGGGTAGAAAAGCCTGAAACTCTCAAAAGAGCCCCTAGATATGAATACAATCTTGGAAATATCTCCAGTGCTACTCAGTTATGACTAGGGGTCATCCCAATCAATAACCACTCACACTGCCTCATGCTCAACTCCCTTGTAAGAGGAGGATCATGAGAAACACTAATTATATAAATGAATTTCACACTCTCACCTGGACAGACACATAAATGTTTCGTTTAGTGGTTTTGGAGAATTTACTCACAATGAACTATTCCAAGACTCTAAAACCTAATCTTGTCTATGCACCCTATTAAATAAAAGAGTGTAATTCATTTTATTATGCGTTGGTTTTAATTGGATGTAATTACTCAAAGGGAAATGGTCGTGCAACTAATGAAGTTATGACTCAGCAGTGAAGTAAATATGCACACCATAACAAACAATGCTAAGTGCAATCTTTGTCAAATGAAAAATAGGGTATACCACTACATGAGATGCATAAATATATATTCCTTTCCGAATGCCAATGCAATCCTTCCTATATGAAAACCTAAATAAAACTCTCATCCAAGAAATCCAATGCAAGTACCTCCTCAAATCCATATGCAAAAAAATGCAACTACCTTGTATTTTTCAATATAAAAGAATGAAAAATGCAATAAAAGTCATCTAAAACTCTCAGTCTCTACAGCAAGTATAAAACACAAGCCCAGTAAGACACCGAGACAAAAAAGAGTAATGCACTAATGGAAAAACAAAAAGGATAAATGACTAAAACTACTTTCAAAGAAAAATCAATGAAAAAGCGGTCTCTGGTCACAAAAGAAGCATCCAACAGACAACATCAGATCCAAGGAAGACCCAACCACACTCACATCCCACCCAACAACTTTCCACAACATCAAACTCACCAAAAGGGAGGATGTACGTGACTGTTCAAAGAATATCTGCGTATATACGTGACTTTTGGCCAAAAAGTTGCATGTATATGCAAATTTTGGCCAAAAACCTGCATGTATACGTGACTTTTGGCCAAAAACCCGCGTATGTACACTACTTTTGGCCAAAAACCTACGTATACAGAGAAGACAGTGGTAAAAAGCAGGCCAAGGCTCAAACAAATAAAGGGGAGTGTCAATGGATGAACATACTATAAAATGCAACACATAAACAAGGAGAAACAAAGAGCAAGTCAATAATATCAAGCACATTGTGCCCCAAACCCCAAAGAAAAACAAGGAACGTCCCTAGTGGAGTCGCCAATTCTATTATGGAGAAAAATTCCTGTGGATTGGGGTACCACAACAAATAGAATAACCACAGAAATCAATCTTTCCTATATGCAAGAGAAACCAAACATCTAACACTAAAGGATCTCAAAACATACCTTATTCCAGACGGTTGATGCAGATCCTCGTTGAGCTTTTCCACTCTAGCTTGTATTGATAATTTTCTCTCTCAACATTCAGCAAACAAGACAAGCATGCTATATATAATTGTGTTAGAACTACTCGAACATATATAATCAATAACATATAAGCATTTAAAAGATTCCATGGATTCAATACTCATTTAAATACATATTATTGGACAGGGAAATATATTTCTATTAATATAAATCAGAAATTACAATAGTGACAACCTCTGTCAGCACATCTACGAATCATAGAAGCTGAGTCCTTCACCTAGGCCTTCACCACTTCAATCCTCCATCTCTCGATGTCAATCTCACAAGCAAAGGCAAGCTTGGGAAGAACACAAAGTGCTCCAAGGGACAAAGGGATGCAGACTCAAGTATAAGCTCTGGCAACAATGGACTATAGTTTTCTTGCTCCTCAATTCCTCCCCTTTCAATGCATCCAAAGGGTTCCTTATATAGTGCCTCAATGGGGTAATGGAAGGTCAAATCCGAGCGATCTCAAGGCATATGGAAGGCCAAGAGACAAGTGACTCGGATCCACATCAAGGAAAACTCCAAAACTATTTGGCCTTTTGCACACATCTCGATGTACGCGGGTTTAAGGGTCAAATCCACGCATATACGCGAGAATAGGTCTAAAAGTCATGTATAGCAAATATTGCATGTTTTTAGGGATGATCCTGGAAACATCAAAGGTACAAAAATGGTCCATGGGGTCTAAAGAGTCTGCAAAGGGACAAGGAAGGCCATGAAGGTGTGATCCACCATGTGTGGTAAACTCAGTTGTAACACTTGGAGTAGCATTTCTCTTGTTGGTTTGAGAAAGCAAACCAACCTTCAGTTGTTTGAGTTCATCTTTGCAGAGCAGTGTTCCAGTTTCCTATGTGGGAGACATTTTGAGAGATGAATTCAATTTTCACATGCTTGGTGCTCATGGAATTTAATCATAGACATTTCACACCATGCATGTATGAGGATCATATGGGACCCTGGGATCATTTTTGGTCTCATTGGTTTTAATTTTGGGGGCAACAAGCAGCATTTGAGATTTAGTCACCATTTGAGAAAATGATTGTAATCAGAGTAGTGCAGAAGAAAGAATGGTGGTTCCTCTATGAAATTTTGTTTGAAACTTAAGAAACTCAAAGTTTGGTAACTCAGTCCCAACTTCAAAGAATTAAAAAGAAGCAAAAGGCGATGAAAGTCCAGAAAAGGTTTCCAAAATATGGAGGTAAAGATTATTTGCACAATTTTGGTTTTTATGGATTTGATTAATCCTTTTGGTTTTAGTGGTGATGTTATAGGATATATCAATATGCACAATCCATGTCTCTTTACATTTGGGAACCCAAAATTGCAACACATGAGTGCCACTACTAAAATTGCAGCTAAAGAAAATTAATGAGCAAAACTATAACAGAGCTCTTGGTGCAAATGAACTAGTACCAAATGAGGATGTCACTTGGGAATATGAAAAATATTGCAACATACAAACTTGGAATTGCTTGAGGACAAGAAATATTGAGTGGGGAGTATTTTTCATGTCCCCAATTAAATAATTTCCAAATAAGACTATTTGCAAATAATGTTTCACCAACCTACTAGTTTCCTAGGTTGAGATGGAAACATAAATTTTGCAATAAGGGGATATGGGACCGAAAAGGACTTTATTTTACCATATTCACATTTAATTGGGTCACATAAATGATAAATTCTAAGAAAATAAGGTGGATTGAGTTCAAGAAGACACTTGGAAGCTTGTGGATCCTTTGGGTGACTAGATTCCCCGCACACTTGGCATGATATTCATCCAAATTCTCACACATGGGTAATGTAACATTATTGGATGGTAATGTGGTGTCAAATATCACAAAATGATCCAAGGAATTATAATTTGGTATTTATAGGAAGCCACTCAAATTGGGGAAAGAATTGAAGCATGAAGAGGAAGACAAGTGTCATGAGAGTTACTAAACCACTAAGATGAGTTGGAGGAAGCTCATGAAGGTAAATTAGACCTTAAGAGGCCTAATTAAGTTAATAAAAGGATTTCCTGAGGATTTATAATGGATTTTTATAATTTTGTAATTGTCCTATGGAATTTTGGAGAGCTTTTGCTTGTCCATTGCACGGAGAGTGCACACTTACCCTGCCAGTGAACCAATTTCGAGGGAGGTGGATTCCTTTCCAAGTTGGCTGATGGAGAGGCCATTCAGACCTCTCATGGGAGATTAATGAAGTAGTTTTAATTTCAGTTTTAAGGTCCATATATTTTATTTCTCATCTATCTCCCCATTCTCTCATTCCTTCTTCTCCATTCCCCACACTCTCATTTGATGGCGCACTTGTTGGAGTGATTCTTGCGCCTTACTGAGGATGGTTGATTCCCAAGATTTGATTTATGATGTATAGATATGTAATATCATCTCCATATTCTCTGTAAGTCGAAATATCATAAATACATGTATGAAAGGATCGCATTCCCCATGCTCTTGAATACTAGTTTTCATGGATTTGGCTTCAATCTTGAAGTAGTTTTATACCATATTTGTATGAGGGATATTCTATGAGTTGGATGATGTTTGGAAATCCATATATGATTTATTACTCTTTAATTTCATGTGCATATCCTCTGTGGGTCTAAATCCAAGAAACTCATGTGTGAAAAGCTTGCATTCCCATGCCATTGAATCACTAGTTTCCATGGCTTTAGCTTCAATCTTGAAGGAGTCTTGTATCAGATTTGTACAAGGGATATTCTATGAGTTTGATGATTTTTTGACAGCCATATATGATGTGTTACTCTGTAATTTCATGTTCCTATTTTCTATGGGTTGAAATACAAGAAATCCATATGTGAAACTCTTGCAATTCCATGCTACTAATTCACTAGTTTTCATGTATTTGACTCCCATACTGAATGAGTTGTATACCAGACTTGTATGAAGCAATTTATATGGTTTTTAATACTATTGGGGAATCCATCGGTATTATGTATATGGTCCCTATATGTCACCTCCTGATATGAACCTTTAACTCTACGTTTCATATGTCAAACTCTAGCTAGTAATGCAAATTTCCCTTAGGCAATTTCTATGAAAGTTACCCTACAAATGTTGCAGACCATAATCCATTGTCAGAACTTAATAAACATTATTAAAGATAGTCATTGAATGTCTTATACTGATTCCCATACTCTGTTCTGATATTTGGGAGGTTCGTACTTGATTTGGAGAGCTAGTTTAGCCATCACCCTTGGGGGGATTTGAACACAATTTCCTAGTAATTTTGGTCTTTTTGTCATTAGAACCAAACAATTTTTCAGAGGTATAAATTCTGATAAAAAGTGTACATATACCATATTTGGATGTTATAAGACTCACCATACCATATCCTTTCAAATTTGGGACCATTGAAATTTGGAACCCTCTAGAATCATGACTAGTTAAGCTCGAATTTGGCCAGTTTGTGCATTTCTCCAAATTTCCAAAAAAAGGACATTATAATTTATGCATAATATTACACATTAAATATGCTATATATGATGGATGTGAGAAGCATAGTTTATATTTTAGAGAAACTGCATTCTAGATCATATCTCGATAATGCTATTGTGATTATGTAGCTAGCTAGTCTCTTAATGTACTTAGAAAAACTGTTGTATTTTATGCTTATTTACAAATAATATGTTTTATTACCTTTGAGGTAAATTATAATAGTTTCTTTATTGTATTTGATACATGGTAACCTATTGTGATATCCATCTACTATTTTAGCATGAGATAAAGCAGTGAAAGTTGTGGCTAGTACTACAAAAGCTAAGTGTATTGCGACTAATACTACATAAGTGAGGTGTATATCAAAGACTACTACATAAGAAAATGTATTTTTCTAATAGTACTACCTATTGAAGAGTAGTGTATTTTTGGGATTCTACCTACTAGGGTGAAAGACTTGATCCTACTATTATTAGGTGTTTTAAAATCAATATTTCTGAGAACTTGGTGTTTCATGTTATGTTGAAACACATTAAGTATCACTTCATTGGTGTCGTGGCCATGTAAGTAAAATTTCAGTACATAACTATTGATGAGCATATTACAAATGTGTGGAAAATTCGTTGTCAGTGACAAAGTTTAATCCTTTAGGGATAAGCTTGGTTTGGAAGAAAATGTATGGTAAAGAAAGAATTTCTCCCTCATTGAGAGGGAGTGTTAAATGTACAACATCAGGATTCATTCTCCGAGACTTGGGTTGTATCAAGTTAGGGTCTTGTGTGGTATCAAGTTAGGAAATTATGTTGTATCAAGTCCTATCTATGTTCTCATGTATTGAGGTGTGATGTATGTACTTTGATCTTGTGTTGTATAAATATTGGAGTCTTGTGTTGTATCAAAACTAGTATTGTGTTGTATCAATACTGTGGACTTGTGTTGTATCAAGTCTAGACTTGTGTTGTATCAAGTCTAGACTTGTGTTGTATCAAGTCAACGATTCTCATAGATGGTACCCTATGAGAATTGATCTATGATTATGGAGATGGACTTATGTTGTATCAAGTCAACGATTCTCATAGATGGTACCCTATGAGAATTGATCTATGATTATGGAGATGGACTTATGTTGTATCAAGTCATGTGGTTATACTATGTGATATATTGCTAGTCATGGTCACTGAGTGCTATAAGTCTCCTTTAGGGATTAGCTACCTCTAAAGTGAATTAGCTTATCTTATGACTATATGGCTCAGGGTTATATATATGATCATCATCATGGAATATATATGATCATCATCATGGAATAATTCTTTTGAGTATGATATGATAAGATGGATAAATAAATACACATGTGGACCATGTAGTAAATAAAAATGATAAAGAGATAAGCATAGAGAGAGAGAGAGAGAGAGAGAGAGAGAGAGAGAGAATTAATTCAAATTGCCTATGTATTCCTTCATGTGAACTCGAATTATAAAGGATTTAGTTAAATCCTTGGTTGTAAATAAATAATGTATTAGTTAAATAAAGAATTAATCTTAGTGAAATCCATGTAAAGATAAAATTGGTAAATAATGTAACTGAATTAATAAAGTACTAATGACACTTAAGTTAGCTTGTTAAACTAAGTGATCAACATTCAGTTAACTAAGAATATCCATGCAAAAAATAATAATAGAATTGAGTATGGATGACACTAATTGTGAAGCACCAAAGGCATTCAGTTATCCTCCTAACTTTATGGGAATACATTCAGTTAAAGATTAAAAGACTCAATTCAATTCAGTCAAGATCCAGTTAAAAACTAATAATGAAAGGAAGGGAACATATCTTTGTGCATGGAGAAGAATCCAAAACTTTGAATTGACACTACTACTACAAGGGTGCTAATGTTTGCATGGAGGCTCATGAGTGCACTAGAATCATACAATGACTCACTAGGGTTTGCATGAAGAGTGTTTTAACTTGTTATTAATATGATAGGCATATGGAAAGTTCAACATAGTTGATTACAATGATGTATTGGATCTCTATTATCTATTGACGAGGTGATATCTCTTATTGGGAAATCTGCTTATGGGTTGTAAACCTTTCTCTGCAAATCTATCTAACATACTCAAATAATTGTTGGGTTTTTCATCCTCTATGTTTGGAGGGTTTTCCCAGGTTTTAAAGTTCAATAACCTCCAATTTTTCTCAAACATTCATCGTATATTGAGAATTAGATGATGCGATGAACTATTACTCACAACCATGGTGGTGTAGCATAGAAGAAGATAAGATCTGAAGTTGCTTAAACTTTTCCAAGATGTTAAACCACTTTTTATTAGAAAGAAAATAAAAGAAAATCCAAAGAGCATGGGTGCACCATCTAAATCATAGGCCTCTCCTTATTGTGTACAAGAATGTGCAAGGCTAGCTACTCAAAACTCAACTAGTCTAGACACCTTCTAACTCTCAGGTCTCTCTTTCTTGTGAAAAAGAGTGTATAAAGATTGAACACCAAACACAACGTGCCCAACTATTTCTTATAAAAAAATAAAATCCAATGAACATAGGATCACCATCTAGATCATAGGTCTCTCCTTGTGAAGAAGAATGCACAAGGTTAGTACTCAATGTGTCAAAACTCAACTAGACTAGATACCATCCAACTCACTGGTCTGTCATTCTTGTGGGAAAGAATGTGTAAGGTTATCTACTCAAATCTAAACCTAGATAGTTTTAGGACAGATTGGTTCTATGGAGTTTGTAGTTGATATTGACATGTCATAATTTATTTACTATGTAGGGAAAGTGTTGCACATAAATAGGCCCCTAGACACTTGATGCAAGTTTGGGAATATCAAATTTAACATACTCAGTAAATCTTAAGAGTAAGATTATGACTAAGATTTAATAATAAATTAATTGAAAGAGTTGGTCGAGAGAAAATGTATACAACACAAGGACAATGATGTATGTTGAAGAGTAAGAGTATGATGTATGCCGACTCACTGAAGATGAGGAGTAATTATGACTCTGACTTATATAGAAAGAGAAGTGTATGACTTTTAATCAGAAAATAATCAACATACCACTCAAAGAATATTAAAAAGGATAATGAAGATAAATAAATACATATGTTGAAAGAGAGTAGGCTACAAGGAAAATGATGGGAGTCAGAACTAGGAATACCATTCTCACTGTTCCTTTTAAGCCCTTTTTTAACCATGTTAGCATGTGAGTTTTCACCTGTGAGAACTCCCCACTTGTTTTTTATCCCACATTTCCCTTACCTTTCCTTATAAGCTTGCTCATGCTTTTGTATTTAATCTGGTACTATTTCAAAAGCCTCGTTCTAAGGCCACACAAGTCACCTACAAAGTGCATCATCCCAAATACAAGTCAATTTTAAATAATATACACCATAGGGGTATGTAATGGAGATGAGGCTATTGAGAGAACCCCATTTTCTCTTTTCAAGCTTGAATTTGCATTGTATGGATGAAATCATTGGCTAAAATAATGCATAATGGACCAAAGACAAATTCCTAAGGATCTTGCTAGCTCCCATGCCACCCCAATAGAGGGGGTCGGTTCCCTTTAAACCCCCTTCATTTGAGGGCCAAATCTTGAACCCCTACCAAGATGTAAATAAATTTTCGTACAAAGGATACAATACATATCCAAAACAATGTTTCCCTCTTGACCATACTCATGCCTCAAAATTATTTCCAATGTACAAAACCTAGTCATGGCACATCTATCTTGCTAAAAGGCATGCAAAGAACCCCTATAGAGGACTCGTGTGTTGCTTTAAGGACTCATTCAACATACTTGGGCTTGAGAAAATTAAATAATATCATGAAGCACTTGTTTCCCTTAACCATAATTAAGTCCTTGGTGCAAAAACTTTATAATTGTGTTGATATCCAACTCCAATGCTAAAAATGCCTTAGAAAGCATATGTTGTAGTTTGTAAGTGTTGCTCATAGCAATTTAGACCAAGAAACTATGTTTTAGACCCAAAGTCTAAATGTTTTCCTCCACTAACAATAATGTCGGAGTTAACAAAAACATTTATTTATAGAGTTAAGCCCCATATTTACACTCCTAACCATGTTTAAACCTCTATAACCATTATTTTTTACATAAAAAATGTGTACAAAGTTTTAAAAAAATGTATACCACTTTACTAACATGAATTCAAATGTATGTAAAGTCATACATGGCGTATGTGGACTTTTGACCCATCATCTTTATCCAGTACTCTTATAGGATGTGATTACATTGACTCAATGAACATATGTCAAAAATGACAAACTAAACAAGATATTTATATGACAAACTAAACAAGATATTTATATAAATGGCATGCAACGTCTCCCATATATTCAAAACATATCAAATAAAGTTTACTAATTCTACATAACTAGTATATAATTTGTTAGTACATAACCACTTCAACTATATAGCATGAGTATTGATATGAAGTTTACTCATTCTATTAGTTTTAGTTTATTTTTTTCGCTAACAAAATTATAGTTTTTAATTTTTTAGTACATAACCACTTCAACTATAACATGAGTATTGATATGAAGTTTACTTATGAAGTTTACTCATTTTATTAGTTTTAATTTAATTTTGTTTTTAATCTAGCATAAAATTAAATTGCACCCATGCTATCTTTAAATGTGATCTTTACCATTTGAGAAATAACCCACTAGAACTACACCTCTACTTATTCTCACCCTCTTCAAATGTGATGTACACCATTCTTATCCTCGTGGACACATCTTAAATGGCAAATTAGATTGAAAATATATTTGTATGAAGATATGTCATGTACTCTATTTTATATTTTATTAGAAGTACTTATTCTATGCTGCTGCCTTGAAAACAGTACGTTCGTAGGTAGAGAAACGGTTAATAGATAAATATATATTCTAAGAAAAATTACTTTTAATTACAATCCACAATAAATTTGGTAAATGTTTTAATAAGGGTTTTTATTTGATATTTGGGGTGGACTAATGTTTATGCTTTTTTATTTAGTGACAAGATACTATCTAGATTAATTCTATGGCAATAATTCAAAATTCAAAATAAACAATTATAAAAAATATATATTTATAAAATAATTAGTAGTTGATGGATGGATAATGGTAGCTATGGATGGATACTGTTATAGTATAACCTTAAACAATTCAGAGATCATACAAAATAAACAGAGAATAATGACAAACACATAATAATGAACATAAAGATTTAAGGTGGTAAAACCTTCCACAAGGAAACATCTACAAAGCAAGTGTATCAGTTGTTAGTCAAAGATGAACATTACAATCTTCTTTACAACAACATGTACCTATTCTTGGGATTCATATCAACTCTTCAATATCATTTGTTGTCTCTATAGACTTACATGTAGACATATACAATTGTCCATTCTAATTTGTGTTGAAGCAACAAAAAATCAAAATACAAAAAACTGGATAATGCTAAATCCATAAACCATGGAAAAAACAATGGTTGCTAAACTCAAAAAAATGCCAACTGCCATCTTTTTGGGAAATTTGTTGTTATCATTATTTACAGATAACTCATAACTAATAAATTGGTAACTTGTCATGGCAGATAAAAATGTGAAATAAATAAAAATAAAATAAAAAATAACTAATAGTCGATAAATGAATAACTAAAAAAATGTTAGATGAATAACTAAAAGAATATTAAAGTGATAACAGACATAAATAACTGAAAGCTAAATCTATTTAACTAAAAAACATAAAAAATAAAAATAAAAAAAATTCAAACTATCTTCCTTTTTTTATCCAGTTCTCTTAACCATTTAATCCTATAGACATAATAATAACTACTGAAACCACTGACGCTGGTGCTGGTTCAAGGTAAACAACCAACAGTCTCTGGCTTTGGATCTGCACTGCATTCTTTGCTCAAAATGAAGGGGCCAACAAGAATTATGGGAAGACATGGAAGGATTTGTCAGTTCACAAAGAATGATCAACTCATGAGTGAGGAGTGAGGATTAGGTAGTCGAGACAATACAAACCACGCCAATAAATATGGACGTGCAGAAATCCAGAGTACCGCTTGTTCCAAACCAAACATAAAAACCTAATCTATTGATCTGCTAGCTATTTCGATCATTCGTTTGAGCTTCTTCTTCAGTGATACTCTCCAGAGAAGGTCTCCACGAATTAAAAGAAGCCTTGTTCTTGACACCATGTTTGGCACCCTGTTTTTGCATCACAGAAGTCTGGAAAGCTTCATTTTTAATGATATTTCCACTGGAAAAAATCCCAGACAGCTGCTTTGCAAGTATCCTAACTTTGATCCTGTAAACTGCTCCTCTTCCTGCATGATCTGCAGTAACGATCGGCCTCGTGTGACTTGTAGCCAAGAAAGAATGCAATATGGTCTGACTGGACTGATGAGTCTCATAACACTGCAACTGATCCGATTCCGGATTCAAACGTTTTCGAGTAGCGCGGAATTGGCGATTGCTGGTGCTCTCGTTAGCAGAGAACATAAGATCTGCTTCATTATGTGTTGCTAATGAAGAACGCCCAAAACAAATACCCATCGGCGGCTTATGACAATATGACCTAAAATTCCACAACAATGCACACTCGCTCACTCACTTTGAGCACTCTGCGAGGCCTCGGCGATGCTTCTTATATCTCAAGGCGATCTCTCATGGCGACCTTTCATGGAGCTTCTGCAAAGTTCAGCGGCCCCGTACGAACTGAGAGGCGGACGACAGAGAAGATTGGGCACCGACATCACCCTCTTGAAGGACCCTTCATTCGTTCATTAATATTCAAAGAGCAACAGTGACGAAGGATGAATTCAAGAACAATATTGTCTGGTCAGTATTGCTCTTCACGTGGTGTCATTGTACAGATCTATCTGGTCTCCACAAATATACTGACATAAGCCAAGCCAAAGAGAAGACACGAGAGGGAAAAAACGCCCGAAGGCGCCCCTGAGCTCAATTTTGGGGCATTTCCAGCAGACCCACCTACAGCCTGGGCTTGCCACCTACAGTCTGGGCTTGCCTTCAGGCATCGATGCTTTCTGACACAAAATACCGTAATTACTGACGAGCCTGTAAATTTCAGGCCTATTATCCAATAAACTTGTGACAGATAGTTTAAAATTCAAATTTCAGGTTACGGTATTTGCAGAGTTGGCTAACACAGAGCCACGGTTTTTCAAATTTCATGTACGTAAAACAGGGATTTGAGTTAACGTCATACTCAAGCGCGCTCCAGAAAGGCTCGTCTTAATGCATGTGCGAAGCCTCAGAGAGACCAATCGAGCTGTCTCTCTGTTCAGTGTGGACCCCGTATATGATATACACGGACGGGGATCAGAAAATTACGTGTAGTTCCTGATTGAGCAGTTGCGTATTGACTCAGGCGAAGCCGTACATCGCCTGTTAACCCGGTTTAGTACCCACTCCCAGAACACAGCCAGGGACAGACTGGCTGGTAAGAACAGAAATCTATGGTGGGTCAGGCTCGTCACTATAAGGTTGGTCTTCACCAGGGAAGCTTGAGGCATGAACTTCAGCTGAACAAGTTAATGAAGTATTCTACAGCCAAGCATGGAGAGATGTTGTTAGGTTATTAAGAAATCAATAAAATCATGTTAACTTATAACTAGCACATTTATATAGTTTGTGGTTGGGTTGATTAAATGGTATAACTAGCGCATCTATAGAGTTTGTGGTTAATTTGGAAAAAAAAAAAATTCTCATATTCTTTCAGTTAAACTAGTTTGACTCTCTCTTTCAGTTAAACTAGTTTGACTCTCAGATATCCATGCCTAGCTTCATGTAATCTGGGACATTCTTCTTGCTATCCATTTATCAACTATCTAGTTATCTACTTATGTATTGCTGCCATGGATGAAAAAGCATACGGCAGTAGTCCACCCCAAATCTCAAATAAAAAAGTCTATAGACTTAAATATAAAATAAAAAGCATAGATCAATTTTAAATACTTATCTATCAAGCATCGAGATGGATCAAATTTCATCGAGATGGATCAAATTTATTGAGGTGTAATTTTTTTGTTGAGTGTAAAAACTTTAAGATTAAAAAATATTACATCTCAATAAATTGGATCAAATCTCAAATAAAAAATTCTATAGACTTAAATATAAAATAAAAAGAATTCTATAGACTTAAATATAAAATAAAAAGCATAGATCAATTTTAAATACCTATCTATCAAGCATCGAGATGGATCAAATTTCATCCAGATGGATCAAATTTATTGAGGTGTAATTTTTTTCTTGAGTGTAAAAACATTAAGATTAAAAAATATTACATCTCAATAAATTGGATCAAATCTCAAATAAAAAAGTCTATAGACTTGAAAATAAAATAAAAAGCATAGATCAATTTTAAATACTTATCTATCAAGCATTAATATGGATCAAATTTCATCTAGATGGATCAAATTTATTGAGGTGATATTTTTTTCTTGAGTGTAAAAACATTAAGATTAAAAAATATTACATCTCAATAAATTGGATCCATGTTCGTGCTTGATTAACACTCAATGCTTGCAATTTACTTGCCACTGTTGGTAATCTCCCATTATTTAAGATATGGGTCATAGCTTAATGATTTACACTACACAAATAATCCCAAAATAGCTAATTTCTAAATAACATGTTTGATTTTTTTGTTAATTGAACTTAATGGGTTAGTTATTGTTCGTAAATTCCTAGTTTGACATAGTGAAATAAGACTTAGATTTAGATAGTTTTATTTAGCAACTATATCATTCTATAGAAACATCTTTCTATGTATTTAAAATCATTTTTTTTATGAAGTAATGCAAAGGGGCGTGTGGTGTGTGACCAATAGCTCAACAATTTTAAATTTATGTGGTTTTAATAGTAGTCATAATTCTTCTTGTTTTCTCTATTTTTTTTTGGCCTCTAAACAATAGATTAGCACCAAAGCAGGTTAGATCTTTCATTTGCCAATCTAGTGAAGGATTTCACTGTTTTGCATCGAAGACATCAAGACGTGTTTTTGTGTTAGTCACTGGTGATAAGTGGTAAATGGTGTGACCAAGACACCAATTGTCGGTAACCTGCTTGCTTGGGCACAACTAGAACCCATAATAAGCCATTTCTCATTTTTTTTCTTTTTGGTTGTTGGCAAACTCAAGGGAAGGATGTGATCGTCATAGGAAGTGTCACGTCCCCTCCCCTCTAACCGTCGAGAGAGGACGCGACTACGCTATTGGTACTGTAAAAAATGGGAAATCTAGCCCCATGAACATGATAATAAAAATGCATATGAAGATGTATAATTCATTAGAATACAGCGGAAGCAAATACATTCATTCAAGCATTTATCATGTTCATAATAATTCATAAACAAATACATTGTAGAGGTTAAACACAAGAAAATACTTATCTTGAAAAGAAGCTTCCCCCGCAACTAGCTATGTCGCTGCAACGTTCCACCCAACCATAGTCCAGTGTGCTCATCAATATCTCAACACCACTACCACCCCTGAGTTGGGCATGATTTCCGCAAGGAACTAGGGAACAATAGGCTCACTCATAGACAAATACACATCAAACTCAGTCAAGCCAAACACAACTAGGTTTCACAGGCTACTAAGGCAACAAGCCAATAACATATGGGTTCCTTGGACTTACTCCGCCAAGCCAACAGTCACATCCAAACACAGTCAAACCATTTAGCAAATGGGTTCCTTGGACTTACGCAGCCAAGCCAACGCAAGGCAATCACATCCCAACATCGTCAAACCATCTAACAGGTGGGTTCCTTGGACTTACTCAGCCAATCTAAAGCACGGATTCACTTTCCAGCAAGATACACGTTCTGGGTATGGACAAAAACATCATGGGAATCAGAATCGAAGATGGTAAATGGAGAAAAATGACCCAAGTGAGCAAATCGTTTCAGAAAACGTTCAGTGACTTTACATAGGAAAAAATGACCTCTACAAACCCCCAATTTGTGAATTCGAATTCAGAAACATGCGTATGGACATTCCAGGAGCAAAAACGACTACCATAGACCCCAAAAATCGTGGTTCTCTTCTGCCCATTCACTCAGCAATACAAAATCAAATTTCTGGGCATGGGAAAATGAGGAAACGATAGAAAAATCGTGAGGGAGAAATCCCAACCACTGAGCCTTACAAAAACAACCTCCCAGCCATGGAAGGAATGAAGAAAACTGCCAAAATCCTAAAGGGAAAACACAGAAGCTCCCAAAAACGTGTGAGGAAGAGGAGCATGTGAATGCATAATGGGTTGGGGAGCATTTTTGGGCATTTACTTGCCCCATAAGTCAAAAACACATTTTTCAAAAATGGGTGGCTTCCCAAATTCAAATTTGACTGCCACACTCTTCCCATCCCCATGCATTAACTTCTTTAACCAATTTCTAAATGACTGGGCACAAAAGACAAAGTGGGTAGTTGACAGCTTTATGGGTTTTTTTTCCCTTTGACATTTGACTTTACCCTATTTCCTCAAGGGTTTGAATATCCTCCCCCCTATTCCTTATGAAATCATGCCCCCATTTCTTTAATGCTGCATTGACATAGCTAGTTGTGGGTATTTTTTATTAATTGCATATTTACATGATGTCCACAATTATATTGTGCCATCGGCTAACACAATAACCATCGACATCGATTTTAATTGTCGAAACATAAAACACTAAATCCATGATGGGGCATTTTCCTTGAGCTCCACACCATGATTTAATTACGTTATTTACATCATATATAATTTAATGCAATTCAATACCATGGGGTCGAAACCAATGCACACATTCCCCTCCCCCTTGTGGTCAAAACCGGGTGTTACAGGAAGTGGTCGATTTGTGAGGAGGAACCCTGGTCTAGCATGAAAAGAAACTGCCAGTTTCCAACAATCATTGTGTCAAATAGCCATGTGATGAATTCTAAGGCAGAACCTTGCAGACTAGATGTGAGAAATTCTAAAGGAGTCGCTTGAGGATTGCAGAATTGTGTATCTTGAGTAAGTATCTCAAATATATTGGCAAAAGGTTGTTGAATTTTTCTTTTAAAGAAATTTTGAAAAGTAAAAGTTGTAGAGGGTGCATCTATTGATTATCTTTGAGATAAGACTTGAGGAAAAATAATAATAATAAAAGAGATATGGTGAAGAGCACTTAAATATTACACAAAGATTCAGTAATGGAGCAGAGCACAAAGGCTCATGCTCACACACAGGAAGATTTGGCACACCAAAGACTTGATTAATTCATGAAAGACAATTACAATAAATAGATGAGGAAATTCCTAACAAATGAGAATATATATCCATGAAGATTGGATCTCAAACAACTTCTACTAGTCGAGCCAGCTACACAACAACCCATTCGCTATTATTTCGACATTACATCCAACATTCCCCCTTAATGGAGAAATGGATTTTCTACAACACCTAACTTGTTCCTAAGGACTTCAAAGTGAATCTTACCAATGGGATTAGCAAATATATCAACAACATTTTCACTTGTATTACAATAAATTAACTCAAGAGTCAACTTTCTTAGGCTCAATCTTTTCTCTCACAAAATGGTGTTGTAGCTCAATATGTTTCGACCTTGCATGATCAACTAAGTTATGTGCCAATTTAACTGCACTCTAATTATCACAATTTACTTTTCTTGGTTCTTCTTTCTTGGCACCAACATCATCAAGAACTCTCCTCAACCAAACAGCTTCACAATTAGCACTAGATATGGATTTATATTCAACTTCTATAGATGATAATTAAACAATTGGTTGTTTCTTATTGCTCCATGACACAACCCCGGATCCAATGTTGAAAGCATAACCTGAGTTTGATCTTATGTCATCACGATTTCTTGCCCAATCAGAATTAAAGAAACCTTTTAATTGAACATCAAATTCATCAGTATACATAAGACAAAAATTCATTGTTCCTTTCAGATATCTAAGGACTTTCTTTGCATCTTTCCAATGGCTTTCACATGTCTTATCCATAAACTAACTAAGGATGTTGACTGCATATGTTATGTTTGACACGGTAGTAGTGAGATAGTTCAAACTTCCCACCAACTAACGATACAAGGCACCATCTGCTTCCTTAGTTCCAACATCACTGTATAACTTCAAATTTTGATATAAAGGAAATGATGTTTCCTTACATTCACTCATATTGAACTTTTTCATAATTTCCCTTATATATTTTCTTTGAGTGATCAATGTAATACCAGACTACTTCCAAAATTCAAGTCCCAAACTGTAATGTAACTCACCAAGGTCTTTCATTTCAAATTTATGTGACAATTAATTTTTAATTTTGCAATCAACGTACATGCACTACCTGTGATAATGAGATCATCAACATACAATGATGCGAAACAAACATTCCCTTCCTTATATTTCTTAATATAGAGGTTAGGATCACTTTTTTTTTCACAAAACCTTTCTGATTAAAGAAGGAATCAATCTTTATATACCATGATCTAGGGGCTTGTTTCAAACCATATATAGCTTTCTTTAGTTTATAGACAAGATGCTCCTGTCCTTTCCATACAAAACCTTCAAGTTGAACCAAATACACTTATTCCTTTAACTCACTGTTCAAGAAAGAAAATTTGACATCTAAATGATGCATCTTCCATGTATTTTTTGCGTATAAATTGAATTTGGTCGTCTTCAGATCGGGCGAAAGAAGTAAAAAATGGCAAATCGGCGTCTTGCTAATTCATACATAAATGAAGCTTGTAAATTGAATGGTGAAAATTACGTCAACTGGAAATTTAAGCTAATGACCATTCTTGAATACTATAATGCATGGTCAATTTGTGACTAGTGATGAGGTCAAAATCATGATTGCGGAATCCATTCAAGACTAGAATAGGCGGGAGACAAAAGCTAAGGTGACACTATGAATTTCTATCAAAAGCAATATAATCCCTCACACCATAAATTGTGAGATGCCCAAAGAAACATGGGACATCCTCAAAGGTCTATATGAAACAACAGATGCAAATAAGATCTTATTTCTAAAAATTAAGTTGTTGTCTATCAAAATGGAAACTAATGAAGGAGTAAGTAAATTCATTTCTCGCATTAAAGATATGAGTGATAAGTTGGGTGGTATTGGCGAAAAAGTAGATAACACTGATTTAGTAACTATCACTCTGAAAGGTTTAGTAAAAGATTACAAAGTTTGTATCTCAGCACTTGTAGCAAGATAGCAACCCCCTACTTTTTGAAGAGCTCACGGGGATACTTCTACAAGAGGAAGAAAGAATGAAAAAATATGATATGGATTCTAATGGATCGTATCTAGCACTTATCGCAAGAGGAAGAAATTCACATAGAGGTAAACCATGGAACAAAAACAAAGGCAAGTTTCATGCAAAGTAGAAAGGTATGGCACAATCTGATTCTCATATTAGTAGAAGTGTTGAATGTCATTATTGCAGAAAACCAAGACATTTGCTAGAGATTGTTTTCAAAAGAAAAATCATGAATCCAAACAAATATACAGAAATCACAATGGAAATTTTGTGCATAAAGACACCACAAATAGCCATGGATTTAAACTTATATTAGATTGTTCATTTTTGAAGTTGCATTGTCTGTTGATATGGATGATGAGAATGCATGGTTCATTGATTCAGGTGCATCTACCCATATGTCTTGCAAGAAAGAATGGTTTTATGAATATCATGACAAGATTGATGGCACTCATATTTATTTAGGTGATAACAGATCACATAAAGTGCAGGTTATGGAGTAATAACTGTAAACTTACCTAATGGAAAAGTGAAACATATTCATAATGTTGAGTATGTCCCCGACATTAAAACGAATCTAATATATGTTTCTACTATTACTGACAATGACTTGAAAGTGGAATTTGGTATGTATCAGTGTCATATTAAGGATATTTGAGATCATTACAGGATTGTTACTACATGTTCCAGAATTGGACGCTTGTATAAGATGGATGTAAGCAAGAGAAGTCGTGAAGAATTAACATCCACTACTATGGTGCTGCTATGACAACTGAAGAAATTTAGCATCAAAGTTATGGGCACATTAACCATAATGATCTAATTTCATTGCAAAAGAAATATATGGTTGAAGGTTTGTCTGTTTTAAAAAATAAACATATTGAATGTAGAGCATGTGCACTTGGGAAACAACATAGAGATGAATTCCCTATACATAAAGAGAAGAGACAAACTAAATTGCTTGAATTAATTCATACTGATGTATGTGGACCTACGCAAACTAGATATCTTGGTGGTGCATGGTATTTTCTCATTTTTGTTGATGACAAATCTAAGTACACTTGGGTCTATTTCATAAGGAGAAAATGTGATGTCTTTGAATACTTTAAGGAATTCCTAACAATGATAGGAAAACAATTAGGAAAATGCATTAAAATCCTCAGATATGATCAAGGGGGTGAGTATACTACTGGAGCATTCAAAAGGTATTGTAAGGATCATGGGATCCAACAACAATTTGTAGTTCCTTATACACCTCAACAAAACAAAGTAGTTGAGAGGAAGAACAAAACACTGGTGGAATGTGCTCGCAACGTGCTTCAAGGTAAAAACATTTCTAATGGATTTTGGGTTGAATCCATGAATATTGTTGTCTATATAAAGAACATAAGTCCAACAAAGAAACTATATCTTCAAACACCTTTTGAAGTTTTTCATGGTTATAAACAAGGCGTCAATCATTTAAGAGTATTTGGCTATAGGGATTTTGCACACATTCCAAAAGATGAGAGAAGAAAACTTGATGCAAATTCAATTAATGTATATTTGTTGGATATTGCATTGATAAAAAAACATACAAGTTGTCTCATCCTAGCTCACATAAATTGATTGCAAGTAGACATGTGGTGTTCCATGAAAATGAAGATGAAAATGATAAAATGAATGATATTGATGTATGGCATATCTTTAATTATAATGATGAATATGTCAAAATAGAAGCAATTGTTCAGCAGGATCAGGAACAATTACAGGAGTAGGTACGGGAACAGGGTTAAAGTAGCAAGGACAGTGAAAGCAACATGCACACTTTAGACTGTATGAGCAGCAGTGATACATCTTCTCATGGATAGACAACAGAAAGAAGAAGAAGAATGGATGGAGCTCCTTTAGGTAATGTAGTAACAAGAAGGTCAACTCGACAAACTCATCTTCCTCTAAGGTGTATCAACGATGTCTTAATGGCTAATGTAATGAATGTTATAGAACCATTGAATTATGAACAAGCCAAAGATAAGAAAGAATGGGTAAATGCCCTGAATGAAGAATATAACTCTATAATGAATAATCAAACTTGGGAATTAACATCTTCAAGTTACCTAAGAATAAAGTTCCCATAGGATGTAAACAGATGTCCAAATCTAAGTTTAAAGCTGATGGTAGCAACGATAAATATAAAACAAGACTAGTTGCAAAAGTTCATGCTCAAAAAAAGGGAGTTGATTTTAAAGAGACATTTTCCATAGTAGCTAAGTTAAATATAGTTAGAATACTTGTTTCATTGGCTACAAAACATAAATGGATTTTCTACAATACCTAACTTGTTCCTAAGGACTTCAAAGTGAATCTTGCCAACAAGCCTAGTAAATATATCAGCAACAACTTAAATAATACACATAGATTCAATAATGAAGCAGAGCACAAAGGATCACACTCACACACAAGAAGATTTGGCACACCAAATACTTGCTTAATTCATGAAATACAAATACAATAAATAAATGAGGAAATTCCTAAGAAACCATAATCTAGATCCATGAAGACTAGATCTCAAACAACTTGTCCTAGTCGAGCCAAATACACAACAACCCAATCAATAATATTTCGACGTTACATCCAACAAGAGAAAATGAATCATAAAGGCCAAGGAAATAAAAATCAATACTTATAGTGATGTACATGAAGGCAATATTGCACCCAACCATGCATTGTTGTTGGATCTGCAATTGCAGAAATATTTGAAGAAAATGAAGATTTGTTTACTGTAACATAGAAAGCACATGAGGTAGTAGAGGACAATGTAGTAGTTATGACCATAGATTAGAGCAACATTCTTGATCTTCCACCACCTGAGATTTATTTTCTATGGTAAAAACTATGAATTTTGGTTCATCAAGATAGAAAACTAGATTTCAACGAGAAGATTTACTGGATTTAGTGGAGAATGGATTTGTAGAACTCCCAAACTAGGAAACCTATCAAGGTTTTCCTCAAGCTCAAAAGGATGAGCTCATGGACAATAGGAAGAATCAGATGTTGTAGCATTGCTCATTTAATAAGGCTCATTTAACAAGGCCTGGGTGAGGAGAGCATTTTACCAAAAAAATGAAGAAGCAACCAAATCCAAAACAACTTGGGATATTTTGAATGCAACATACAGTGTAAAGGACATCAATACCAATCAATATCAAGTTGAATTGCCGGGTGTTGATAATTAGATTATTGTCAGAACCACAATACCAAAAGCTATGAACATTGTCGTGTCTCAGACACTGTTGAAAATAGTTTATCAAGTTAAATAACCTGTTAAAGCAGAATATCAGAAAGATAAGGAAACTACACTTGTCCTAAACACGGTAGAAAAGTTTGAAGAAGAATTTGACAGAGAAATTGTTATATACTATCCATAAAAAATTTATGAATTGCTAAGTTGATATAGCGCAATATGATGAATTGCAATTGGAAGAAGATGAAACCCTCAACAAAGAGCATAAATTGAAAATGAAAGACTTTTAAAGAGAAAATTCTTAAGGGCAAAATATTTGCTTGACGCTTGTTATGAATGTATGTCAGGTATAAATAAGAACACATACAACAACATAATTGTTGCAAATAAAGAAGGAAACAATGTCAATAATGTTGCGAGTAAAAGTGAAGGTTCAAATGGTTAATGAAGATAATACTGATCAAGAGCATAAAATTTTGTCCAAGCTTGATGGTGTTTATGTTAGAGTTTGCATTTATAGAAGAATGGCTTGCAGAGCCCAGATGTGATTCACCATGTGATAAAACTTACGCTATAGTGAAGCCAAAAGAAGTCGCTTCAGCATAGGACATGATGGTTTTTGAGAATCTAGTAAAGAAGGTTGCTAAGTTGGTAGTAGTAGAGATGAACGATATTTTTTTTTACTTCTTGAAGTGTTTATTAGTGTGCGGGCATTTAAAGCAGTATTGTGAGAATGAGCAACTTGAAAATTTTCCAAGAAAATTAAAGAGTAGAAGCAACATAACATAATATAAGAAATAATTGAAGAATGTACAAATGACGATGGAGAATTAGATGAAAAAATGCTTATGATATGGAGTGTGGAATAGATAATTATTAACTATCAGTTGCTGAGATCTCAGGAGACCACTGAACATGGTACTGATAATATGGATGATGATGATAATATCCTATCCTATTGTATCTGGACAATTTATACTTCATGTAGATATTGCATATAGAAATTTTTAGTAACTAGATCCTTCTAAAAAAGTATCCTTCTATGTATTTAGAATTATTTGTTGAAGCAATGCAAGGTGTGGTGTGGTGTTTGACCAATAACTCACTAATTCCAAAATGGTGTGGCTATTACAAAAGTTATAATGTTTGTTTTTCATGTTTTTTTTTCTTTTCTAATTCTATAAAGAACAAAATTCCAACATTTCAAAGTTTAATAATTTATATTTTGTAAATATGAAATTTCATAATTGTAATATGAATAATGGATTTGTCTATTCAATAAGTTTGTTCATGAAATGCTATCAACAATAAGAAAATATAAATGCTTGCATTATATTTCAGATTTCAAAAAACTAAACATGGCAAAATTATAAAGAACAATCTATAAATTTTATTAAAAAACAAGTTGATATTAATTATACTAAAAAAAGTTAAAAACTTAGAATATTTAAATTACACAAAATAATAATATTACAATATTAATATTTTTATTTTAATAATATTATAAGATTAATATTTTAGTTATAGTTTATTTTTTTTATATTAATATTATTATATTTTAAAAATTAACTAATTATTTATTTTTTAAATATTAAAAAAGTAAATAATTTTTTTTTAAATTGTGATGTAATAGTATTTTTAAAATTATATAATAAACTCTTAATCAAATGTATGCATGGACACAATTCGATCTCTTTCTTTATTATTAATTTTTATTAATATTAGTGTACCGATAAAAATGTTAAAGTATTGTTTATTTTTACTGTGCGTATTGTCCAAAACACGGGGATCCCATTGAAGGGCTCTTCACGGGGATCGTAATATCCAAACGCTACCACACTAACACTCTAAAATTGTAATTTAAATAATTTGAACTGGATTTTGAGATGTTATAGGGTTGAATAAAAATTAAAACCATAATTTCAATAGTTTCAACTGGATTTTGGTTGGAAGATTAGCAGAAAATAAATATAAATATAAAACAAAATATAAATCACAAAATATTTATGATTTATTTTCTATTTATTAGAATACCCTTACAGGATGGTATTGAAGGCTGAGATTCAGCCTGCTGAAAACGAGAGGCTATGATTTATTCAATAGTCCTGTAAACATCTGATAAGCTTATTTATTGACGGTCCCGCGCTTGTTGTACATCAGCAAAGCTGATTCAAGTACTCTGATGGGACGGGAGAGATTTTGAGTCTTGGAGATATGGGACTGTTGTGTAAAAGCATATTTTGTCAACATTCTACAGCCTTAGTTACATTAAATTTAAGTCTGGTCAGTAGTTGTGTACAATAAATACTGTACTAGGCTCTGATGAGATCATGATATATATATTTTTAAGTAGAAAATGTCATTTTTTTTATATAAAGAAATTATTGGAAATCTTAAGAGAAATACCTTTTTCCAAGAGAAAAATAGCAGTTCCTTGTTATTCATCGGAATCAAAGGTAACTTGTACATGATAAGTGGGGCCTCAGCCAAAAAGACATTGCTGAGTCTCATCTCCAAGATACAAAAGGTACTTAACAAAGTAGAGAATCCTCCCACAAGTGGCAGAAATAAAAACAAAAAAACATCTTCCAATCCCCATCTCCAATCACCTAGCTACAGTGAAATGAGAGTCAAGGCCAATTAGCTGATCTAAGGAGGCACTTTGAGGTAAGTCGTGCTCAGAATGTGAGTGGACAAAGCCACCACAAACACCAAAAGGTGTGCTACCATACTCAAGCCCTAATAAGGAGTTGAAGGGAGTAGGTCAAAGAGTTAATAGCGTTGTAATGTTCCAATACCAATGCATTCACCCTCACTAAATTCCATGTAATTAAGACAACTTGATGCCAAATGAAGTGCCTCCTTAGATAAGCCATCCGCCTTAACATTGAATTCTCTGTAAACATGAGAAGATTTGAGATGGATAAATGAAGATTGAAGGTCTCTGATATTAAGAAACCATCCTTCAAGTTCGAGAGCAAAGAGGGTAGCCTGCCTATTGAACCAGTTAATAATGGCTAATGAATCTCCCCTGATATGTAAATATGGCAACCCAATATATTTAGAAAAGACCAATAGTACCCAAAGTACCAGCAATTCAGACCTAGTGTTGGTACTCAGTCCATGTTATAGCGGATTTCACCACACTAGGTGAATCACACATTGTATGGCCTTCCCTTGTCCTGCTGTAGACTCATTACCCCCTTTGGACCACTTTATATCTTTTGATGTTACCTTAATCATCCCCAAAAAACATTATAATATTGATATACGCGGTTTTTTCCCCGANTCGAAATATCTTTTCCTGTCCAGTAATGTGTATTTGAATGAATATTGTTTCCATTGGAATATGTCAAATTCTTTTACATTATTGATTATATATGCTAGAATAGATCTAACACCATGAAATATAGTATGCTTGTATTGTTTACTTGTTGTTGAGGACGTGCTATAACAATTCAAGCTGAAGATTGGAAAGCTCAACGGGGATCTACTTCAACCGTCCGGAATAAGGTACGAGGTTCGATCCTTTAGTGTTAGATTGTTTATTTCTATTGAATATTGGAGAAGATTGATTTCTGGAGTCTAGCTGTCTGTTGTGGTACCCCAAGCCATAGGAATTTCTCTCCGTAACAGTCCATAGCCCATTTTTATACATAAATAGTGATCCTTGCTGATGAGTATGTGAACACCTATGCCACCAATCTTATTAGCTGAGGCCCCGTCGAAAAAACCACCTGGGAAGTCATATACAGGTGTTGTTCCTGTAAGTATCCTATTGATCTCTGGTGTGTAGTCACCGGATGTAATTGTAGCTGCTCCAATATATTAAATATTATGTGTTTTGGCATTGATCTGTGATCCTAAAAAATGGTCTTATTTCTAGAGATCCATATATGCCAAGTCAAGAGTAGAGGAAGATACAATAATTCCTTTTCAGCCCTTGTCCAATTAACCAAATTTTGCATATAAGTGGGCTCATTCCAAATAATAGAACGGTTAAGAGCAGAGCTGATACCAGAGATAACTTCCTTTGTAAAACGTCAGTCAATGAAAAGATGGTTGACAGATCCTGCATCAGAGAAGCAAAGGCTGCAGCGATTGGGTCCAATCCAACCCTTCTTCAGTAAATTGTCCCATGTATTAATATTGTTGGATATATAGAGCCAAATAAAATATATAATCTTTAGTGGTAAATTATACTTCCAGGTCAGTACAAGAGCCATGTCAGGGCGATATGTAAGGGAGCAAGTAGCTATAAGTTCGTATGCCAATCGAGTAGTGACCTTCCTAGTCCTCTCATTATACAACCAAACAAATGAGTACGGACTATGACCAAGTTTGATGCCACCATGAGATAGCCCATTGATATACAATGTCCACTCCTTACATACGCCATCTAAATCAAGATGCGCAGCAGTGATCCAGTACTGATGAGCAAAGGAACTAGATCGTCAATAGTGAGCATCCGCAAGAGTAGTAATGTCATAATCTTCTAAATAGATCTCGAGGTCCTCAGGAAGAACAAAGTCTGAGTTTAAACCAATGATGGGGTCCACACCAATCCTTATGCTTTGGCCATTTCCAACCTTCCATCCCAAGCACCTGGTTATCCATGACAGTGCTTTGATGAAACCATTCCATATATATGAGGTGCCATGAATATTAAAGATCTGAATGCGGAGCCACTCTTCAACATACCTATTCTTAAGGTATTTATGTTTGACAATAAGAGACTAGAAGCCCTCACCATTTAGTACCAACCAAAGACTTTTCAGTCTAAGTGTGAGACTAAACCAGTCCAAATTTTTGATATTCCATCCTCTTAAAGCATATGGTCTAGAAATCATATGCCAATCCACCAAGTGATATCTGAATTTCCCATTTGAATTTCCCCAGAGGAAGTTGAAGATGGACCGCCTGAGATAGTTCATAATAGTTTTGGGCGTCCGAGCCAAAGTGGTCCAATAAACAACCAGCCCCAACATGATTGAATTAACTAGGACACCAACCTGTCTCCAAGTGATAGAATCCTGTATGTCCAGTTACAAATTATTTTTTCAATTTCTTTTATAAGCCATCGCTAGTCATTAACACAATAACCCAAGGGTTTGAGGTAGTATCCCAAGTACTTGAAACCCACAGACAGAGGCTCCATTTTCAATGGCAGCAAGGAAGAGATATTTTCTCTAGTAAGATCATAAATATCATTGTACAGAAATGAATATTTTTCATCGCTGATTTTCATGCATGTCACGGAACAAAAGAGATCTAATAGTTCTTTATAATGTTTCCATTCCCCAAGAGCCCTGATACCAAACAAATAACATCATCAACAAATAAAAGGTGAGTGGGATTCAAGGATGGAGAAACCTTGATGCCAGTAATGGCCCATCTTTGGAGTGCATTAGTAATAAGAAGACTCTGGCTCTCAATGATCAAAATAAAGAGAAGAGGGGGAAGGGGGAAACCTTGTCTGATGCCCTAGAGACAAAGAAGAATTTGGATGGTGTACCATTTACAAGAACAACAAAATTTAAGGATTCCACACAACCCATAATCCAATTGACACCAACCACCAGGATACCAATATGTAAGAGGACAATTCTAAGAAAAGTCCAGTTCACCCTATCAAAAGCCTTGACTAGGTCTAACTTGAGTATCATAACTTTTTTCTTTTCCACTTTAATAAAATGCTTACTTCATGTGCAATGCGAATAGGCTCTATGATCTACCTATTATGTAGGAAGCCAAACTGATTCCTAGAGATGGCTCTGTCCAATGATAAGTTTTAATCTGATAGAAACCAACTTGGATATAATCTTATAAACTAGGTTGCAGAGGGAGATAGGCCTGTAGTTAGAAAAGGAGGTAGATTTATCACACTTAGGAATAAGTGTAATAAAAGCGGAATTAAGTGCACTAGACACTCTACCTTTAGTCCTAGACTGATCAACCACCCTAAGAATGTCAAGACCAACCAGTTCGAAGAAATGGAGGTAAAATTCAACCGGCCAACCATCTAGGCCGAGACTTTTGTCTTTTTTTAAACCTTTAAGAACTCCTTCAATATCAAAGAGTGAAAAATCAGAGAGAAAATACTCTTTTTCTTCATCAAGAACAAAGGATGGGAAAATTCTGATAACTTTGAGTTGATCCTCAATATTGGTAGACCCATCATCAGTAAATAGTTCAGAGAAGGGTGAGGCACCCATGAGCTAAAGCTGTGCTTCATATTCAGTCATCTCACCATGCTGGTTCAATAGGCCCCAAATAGCTTTAGAATTTCTTCTGGCAGAATCATAGGTGTGGAAAAATTTTGTGTTAGCATCCCCCTCGTTTAACCAATCCACTTTACTCTTGAGTTTCCAGGTAAGGATCTGGTAAGCTGGCAGTCATTCCTTTCGGTCCTTTAATTGTGACAGTTGAGAGGCCTCACTCATAGACAATATACCAGAGACATGGGTGGTGAGGAGAACCTAAATGGCTGAGTCTATATATTTGGCCTCTTTTGCTTTTGCCAAATTCAAATTTTTTTACTAATCCTTAATAATACCCTTGAGTCTCTTGAGTTTAAAGTTAAGTACAAACATATGATCAAGAGAAGGGTGAACCTGAGTGGTCCAAGAAGAGTGGACAATATCACAAAAATATTTTTCCAGAAGCCAAACCCTATTGAACTTAAATGGATAGAGATGGCAGGTAGGTGCCAAATTTCCCTCCAGGAATACATGGTAATGATCAGAAACTTCAGAGGGATGGATCCAGGAACTGTAGTGATTCGAAATAGGAATAAGTTGGAGAGATGCTAGAAACCTATCAAGGCATTTGCTTACACCCTCATTCCCTGTCTGACCATTCCTCCAAGTAGGGCCAGGATGGTGGGGGGATAAGTCCACCATGTTTGCAGTATCCAGAAGGTGAGTAAAGTAATAAACCATGTGATCCAATCGAGTTTTGTTTTCTCAGATCTCAGCATCTGATAAGGTAAAGTTCAAATCCCCTACAAGTATAAGGTTGGGATAGTAAAAAATGTCCCCAGCTAAAACATTGTCCCAGAAAGTGAATCTATTAGAGTAAGGCCCATAATAGTTCAAAATAGAGAAGACAGAGTCATGACCCTTAAAGATTGAAAATCCTTGTAGCAAATGAAATGTGGGTTCCATCCAGTGAGAAGTCCCCCAGAGAGACCACGAGAGTCAATAGCACAAAACTCCCAACCAGGTTTCAACTTAGAAAAATGTTGTAGTGCAGAAAAGTGGTCACACATGGTTTCTTGAATCAAAATAATGTTAGGGTTCAAAGTAGTGAAGAGTGTCCTAAGGGATTTTTGTTAGGTAAGCCCCCCAAAACCACGGATATTCATAGAAATGATCCTCATCGGTCAAATTGAGAATCAGGTGACAATGCTCTAAGTGCATGTGGAGAATTTAGGGATCTGGCTGTTGCTTTGATCCTAGCCAAGAGAGGGGTATAGAGGATAGAAGGACTAGAAGCATCAGAAGGTTTATTTTTCCTTGATTTTCAGATAGTTACATTCTCAACCCTTATAGAATCCAAAGGAAGCGTAGAAGGTGAGACTGGTGATTTATCCGAGAAAATATCTAGGGATTGAAGAAGTGATGGGTCCAAAAAAGAAGGAGAAGTGATGGGGTTGTGAGGTGGATCAGAAGTAACAAGAGAAGAGTTCCTCTAGAGGGGTGGAAAATCCTCCAAAGTGAAAGCAGGAGGATGAACCAACGAAGTGTTAGAAAGAGGGGGCATAATAGGAGGATCAAGATAGGTAGTGTGAGAAGTATTAGGAACTAGAGATGGAGTCATCGAAGAAGCAACCTGAGCTAAAGTCTCTATATCATGTATGTATTGCAACTCCCCTTTGGTGGGATCATCGAATGAGGCCGGGGAGGAGGATTCATAAGGACCCATAGGTATGGGAGAACTAGAAGGAACTAAAGGAGGAGAAGACTCCAAAGGTGGACCTGAAGATGGTTCTGATTCATAAAATCCAAGGTTTGAGGGAAGACCTTGTCGTAAAGAGGAGCACTTGTACTTTAAATGGCCAGTTTCATGGCAGCAGCTGCATCTGAAGGGAATGTTCAAATAGTCCAATCTTTGGGTAAAGAAATAACTGTCACAGACAATATCAATATCTGGAAGGTCCCTTTAGAGACATCCAACTCAACTAGTACCTTGGCCATTCTTTTATCAAATATAAGGTGGAAATATTTCTCCAAATCCACAAATCTCCCAAGGGAGTTAGCAATACCGATCAAGAAGTCCTTATTCCATAAGGGAAAGGGTAAGGCCGACATCAAAACCCATAGGTGTCTCTTGATCACTCTTTCCTTGAGTGGGTTGAAATTTGAATGCCGACGAATGAGAACCAACGAGCCATTATCAATAGTATAGAGTGAGTTTAAGATGCGCGAGGCATCCGCATCCTCAATGAAAACAAAAACCAACGATCTGTTGTCAAGGAGACTAATGGTCGACACATAGTTAAGGATGAGCTTCTAGTGGGTGGTATCCCATGCCACCCACTCTTCCTTATTAATACTGCAATATTCGAGACGACCTATAAGTTCCCTGCGGCATAATTCAAAGACCCTATCCAGCATCACGTCCCTCCCTAGCACGTAACGACACTTAGAATAAAGTGTTTTCATGAGTTTAGATTTCCTCCGAGAGTGGTTATATCGGGAAGGCAGGTCAAGGCCCCCAGAGGGGCCACAAGGTGGACAGAGTGCAGGGGGATCCATACCGGACAAAGAAACCCTAATGTCTCTTAGGGTTTCACTGTAAACTAATAGTAAGTGCAGAACAACCACAAACTTAACTGCCAAGATACCCCAACCTCTAACTGAAAACCCTAAAGAAAGAATGCAACCAATAACAAGTAACCATCCAATATCGTAACCCTAAAGAGGAACCCGGGTACAAAGGAACCCCTGTAATGGTATGACCCAAAACCCAAGGGAAAGAAAATACTGGAGGTAAATGAGAACCACAAGTAGTCCAAACAAACAAACCAGGACAAAATATCATAGAACAGTCAAGGAATTCCCACTTTTTTTTTTATCATGGTTGGTACTAGCCATCAGGTGGAGGGTGGACTCCATGTGAGGCTCAACGCCATTAGAGACATAAATAGTAAAAAAAAACAGAACCCCATAAACCTGTAAATAAAAAAACAGACAGGATGACAGATACTAGAGAGTTACCTTAAAACTTGGGTCTGGCAAAAGTCCTTTAGTCCACTGAAACCGCCACAACCTTGTAAACCGTCACCGATCTAGATGAGTAAGCCAGTCATCAGCAATCACAACAGTCAATAAGAAATGGTGACTGAGATAATGAAACGACAAGGCCTTGAAAAGTCGTGGATGCAGGAACCAAATAACAACGTAAAAGGTGACAGGAGCCCATGATTACAACCGCAAAGAAAGGAGCCCGAGATCCCAATAACGACCCACGAAATAACCGTGAAGGAGTAGGAGATGTTTCGTTGGGATAATGAATCTATGTCTGTTGGGTGTGTACATCAAGGAGCAGTATAGAAATCCAACATCCATAGCTGAATACCCAGGTTAGCCACTGCAATGCTGCATCCGCCATGGCTCAACAACTTTGAAACCCTATAGACTCCCTACTTTTGACCGCGTCATTCCATTCCATGATCCTTACCACGTCGAGTTCCATCAAGAGAAGACCTTATCATGAATTTATCATCAATACATTGATCTTACCCATTAGACAATCAAGCTACAGGTCAATTAATAATATACCTTACCAAGTCTACAGAGATAAGCAGTTATGATCTCAATCATTAAAAAGTAGTATTACATGTTATAGTTAAAGAAATCATTGGAAGTCACAATAGAAGACCTTATCATCCATACGTTGATCTCATCCATTAGATAATCAAGCTAAAGGTCAATTAACAATAGAACTTACCAATTCTACAAAGTCTACCAAGTCTACAGAGATAAGCAACTACGATCTCAATCCTTCAAAAGACGTATTACACACTATAGTTAAACACTGTCAAAAAGACACAAGATTCTCAATGTATCACACATTCAACAAAAATGTAGAGACACTATCCACCCATCACTAGGTTAACCAAAGTAAATAGTCAAACGTCAAAGATCTTGACAGTGGAGGAGAATATCAATTCCCCATCCATAAATTCTGCAATAGATAAATGTCCCATAGTGATTTGCAATGCCTCCTTGGATAAGCCATCTGCTAGCTCATTATGTTCTCTAAAGATATGCTAACAATCAATTATATGGAAAGTATCTTTGAGTGCCAAGGTTCCAACACACTAGTGTTCCATCTCCAAAACCTACAAAATGGCCACATTGATAAACCAGTCGATGATAATCTTTGAGTCTCTGGAGACTTTCAAATGTGGAAAACCCATAGAAGAATAAATAAATAGTAGACCCTAAAGGGCAAGTAACTTAGCTATGGTATTTGTATTCGTACTACGGCACAACCTAGCTTAAGTTGAAAAGAATGAGACTTACTAATAAACAATACCATACTAGCACCACCAATACCACATTGGGTTGCACCATCAAAGAAACCCGTAGCTGCAGACATCTCAGGGGCTCACCCAATCTTTTGAATTTTATTCACCTTAATAGGCTCAGGTAATTTGAAATGAGCTGAATGAAAACCAACATAATAGAAAAAACCTGAGGTCTCAAGTCCTGGAATATTGCATCATTCCTAGCTTTCCAAATAAGCCACAAACATAAGAAAGGAAGGTACAGGGGATTAATCCCCGAATTCAACCATATGGTAAAAAAAATCCTATGAAAACAGTCTTCCCAAGGGAGTGAAATACCAAAATGTGAAGATACAACCTAATACACAACTTTCCCAAATGAGGTGTCCCAGAACAAGGGTTCCACAAATTTGGCCTTAGCAGCACAAAGATGGTAGATATTTGGGCCAATCAAACCTTTTTTTTTAGTAAATTATCCCAAGTTTTCTTTTTATTATTGAGATAAATCCAAGTGAAGCATTTAATCTTCCGAGAAAATTTCCAAATCCAAATCTCCTTATGCCACCAACGATCCACAACAATCAAATGACTGTCAACAAGAAATTGAAAAGATAGCTTAACAGTAATTTGTCTCGACTTGGCATTGAAAGACCACACCAATTTGTCATCCTTATCATGCTGCTGAACACCTGCCAAAGATAAGGTGGACACATGTCTATCCCATTCCCAACACTAAACACTAGTGAGATCCAGATCCTTCGTAGAGAGCCAATATGACCATATGGTAGGAAAATCACATCCAATTCTCACCTGATTAAGAGTCTTTAGACCAAAATCCTGGAGATAATCAACCAAACTTTGTGATAAAATGCATGACTTCTCCAAACCCACAATAGGATCGATGCCCACCTATACCAATGCGGAAAAAAAGAGTGTTATTTTTTTGTGCTTTATTGATGATTTAAATAGAGAGTAGGGCCATTTAATTAATGTTGGGCTTACATAGAAATATTTCTGGTCATAAACCATGTTCTCTTATCTTTTGATTTATGGTTGATACCATTGCACAATGTTTGATTTCAAATTTGGTATGATATCACAAATATTTGAGAGACAATTTTCATATTTGAAAAAAACTCTCAGAGACAAGTTTTAGATAAGTAAATTTTTGCCCATATAAAGTAGTTTTATTGAATTTATTATTCATCATATAAACTTTCAATATCTAAAAAAAATTATATACAAAATAATGGATTTAGAAATTGGAATTGTTGATAAACCTCCTTAGTATAAGTCTTTAATCACAATCCCAAAAAATATGGATAAACCTTCTCTTATTAAATCTAATCACAAACCTATATTATAATAAATTGAAATTTAACTACTTATTCATAATTCCCTTTGTAGGATAAATAATTGATTAAACTTAAAAACTTCTTAATTTTTATACTTATGTTAATAGTATTAGAATATTACCTTGTCACTCTCTCCACATTTATGTTAATATTATTACAATATTAACTTGTTACTCTCTCCACATTTATGGAATGGAAGTAGATCTCACTAATCTTAGATTTTCGAATTTTTATACATCCCACACACTCCTACACATTTATGTAAAGGTGTGTTTGTTAATTCTTCTTTTGAGGCCTTCGATATCACCATCTGATGATTAGTGTACATTGGTAATTTATGGAGTTTGGCCCCATAATAGTTCTTGCTCATCACTTCCAACTGAGTAATTTGCATGAGCATTTAAATGAGACAAAATATTATTTTGCCAAGTATGGGATAGAAATTTGAGTGGTTTGAGATGTGAGAATGCTCGTTGAAGACTCTAGAGATACTTATCAGAAAAGAATGGAGAACAACACCATGAAAAATTATCTGGTTGTGTCATCTCCATGAGCATCCAAACTAGGCACACAAATGATTTCCCAAGCATGGGTTCGTGGCTCGAGTACTATCAATGTTTCTTGAAGACACTAGAGATGTTTTCCAGAAGAGAAAGAAGAACGTTGCCTCGACAAAACCTCCCATGGTTTAAACCAATAACCCATGTTTAACAAAGAATATCTTATTTAAAATTGTGTAATACATTTTTTAATTTTGTTTTTTTAGACACACTAGCACAGTGCAAACTCGCAATATGTAATCCCTATCGACACTCACCAACCTCAAGTTATACAATGACTCTAAACAATTAAGATTTTGACAACTATGATTGATATTTGGCCTTATCTCACCCCATTCAACTCCATCTCAAAATTATTTAACTATTTAAGCTAAACTATTTTTTATATAATTTTACTTATCGTGTCTCTACAATTTTTTTTTTGCCGACTATGGTTGATATTTTGTAGTCATATCTCACCCCATTTGACTTCATCTAACTTATTTGATTATTTTTGGAGTTGATTTATTCCCTATGTGTGGTTATGCTTCTCTCACAAACACAAACATAATGAAGGCCTCTTCTCCATGTAAATCTATGATATTTTCGAGTTACAATTTTGCGAATTAATTTTTTTTTAACAAAAATAGATAGTTTTATTGAGAAAGAATCCGGGTCTGATTTGGCAATAACCAATCAATTTTTTATTTATTTTTACAAAAATCAAAGAAGCCTAAGGCTAATAGAAACATTTTAGAAAGGGAATGGATCACCCAAAAATCCTATTGATAACTGCATGATTACGGAATTGGATGAAAAGAACTAGGCTTCCCATTGATACTAAAAAATCCTAGAGGAAGTAGGCATGCCTTATTTACCAGAGCATATGCAGAATTATGTAAATCCTGAAGGATGTGGAATGCGTCAAACTTTGCAAACTCTTTCAAATTTCTCCTAATTCTTTGAAAAATTGCATTCAAGGAAAAATTGTTGAGACTGTCTGAAGAGTTTAGAGCATTTATCAAAATCTCAGAATCACCATAAATTTGAACCGACATAAATACTTTCTCCTTAGCCAGCTGGGATGCCATAATCAAGCTGTAACATTCCGCTTGATTGTTAGACATGATGCCAAGCCCTCAACAAAACCTGAAAGAGGACAATCTGTCCGGAGAGAAAACCAGGCCACCAACACCAGAAACCCTGGGGTTCCCTTTTGAAGCACCATCGAAAAAAATGACAGCTGAAGGAGAGCTCAACCATAACGAATTAAAATCCTCTTTACTTCCAGGTATCTTCCAAGATGGGGTCAAGACAGGTTTGAGCATCCGCACAGAATGTTGAATGGACACCGAACGTAGAGAGGAAGGTAAGGAAGATGGTGTGCATCCAATTGATTCTGAAATCCACGCCAAGGACTTGGAAGATATGAATTGGAAAATCGGCCACTGATTATTAAAAACACAGTTATTCTTGGATATCCATAAATACCATAGAGTGAATTTCAAAATCGAATGCCAAAACTTGTGAAGAACTGCGGCTCGATTCTTTGAGGGATGACGTTCATGCCATGATAGATAGAGATATTTAACTGTAGATTGCAGAGGTAAAGTTAATTGAACACCATTAAGAACCATAGCCCATGATTTTCTGGCAAAAACGCATTCCACCAAGAGATGGTCGGAAGTCTCCAAGGCTGACAAACAAAAGAAACATCAGAAAGGGCTGAAAAGGCCACACTTAAGAAGATTATCACCTGTCAAAGACTTATCTTTCAAAAGCAAGCATACGAAAAAATTAACCTTTGACAGACATGAAGCATGCCAAACGGTTTGCTAGATCGCTGGAGAAAAACTAGACAAATGAGTTGGTTGAAGGAACTTAAGAGCTTTGGATGCTGAATATACACCATCATGACCCCAACCCCATCGATCTTTTTGAGAGAAGAAAACAGGAGATAGACCAGAGAGGAGAGAGAGAAACGCTAATTTTTGGGAATCAAGTCTAATTGGGAGATCTGGAAGAATCCAACCTGTTCAAAATCCATTAATATCCCAAGTGCAGATGTTATCCAGCCGTAATAGGCCTTTCTTTTTGGACCAATTCATTATATCAGATATCTGAAAGACAGAGGAAAGGGGAGGTTTTCCGGAGATGTGAATCTCCCAGAGAAGAGTCCTCATCCCATTGCCTAGAACTATAAAAATCTTATGTCTGAAGAATTCAAACCATTTCCTGCAGGAGTTCCAAATAGCTGATCATGAAGGAGTATTAAAAAAAGAGATATTTCTTAATGTACCACCTTTTAAATACTTCATCCTAAAAATTATACTGACAAGGTGCTTTGGATCAACAAACATCTGCAAAATCAACTTTCCTGTCATTGCCAAATTAGCAAGGCCAGGATCACGAATTTGAAGACCTCCTTCTGACATAGGACGCTTAAGTTCCTCCCATCTCACCAGATGAATCTTTTTTTCCCATGTAGCCCACCATTCCAGAGAAAATATCTCAAAATTTTTGCAATTTGGGCTGAGATCGACTTTGGAGCTAGAAGCAGAGTGGACTGAAAAACCAGAAAAGCTGAGAGGGATGATTTAATCAAGATCAATTTCTCGGCCTTAGAAAGCCACTGGCCACCCCAGGAAGCAATTTTAGCCTTTAACTTGGCCAACACATCAAGCCAAAGAGAAGGAGGGAACATACTAAGAGTTAAGGGAAGCCCCAAATACGTAAGCTTTTTCCCACTTGACAAAACCTGGGAATCCAAAGAAGTCTGATATTAGAAGAAGAGCCCCTTGATCAACATTCCATTCGTATAATGCACTTTTATTTTTATTTATCAAAGCTCCCGAGCTTTGGAAGAAATTTTGAAGGATAACATTGAAAGCTTGAGTGATCATCAAAGAGGCCCCTCCTAGAAGAAGGGAGTCATCTGCAAAAAGAACATGATTAATAGGGTCTACTCTCCTAGCAATCATAATACTTGGTAAAAACCCAGCTTCCTTTTCAACTAAGAGTTTTCTGTTGAGGGATTCATCCATCAAAATGTATAAGAAGGGAGACATCAGACAGCCTTGACAAAGACCTCTACTAGATTTAAAGAAATCAATAGGTCTACCATTAACTACTAATGTTATCCAAGGCTTATTAGTACAATCTTTGATCAAATTTACAAATTCAGGGAAAAAACCAAAAGAGAGCAGAACATCATAGAGGAAGGGGAGCTTTACTCGATCGACGTCGTTCTTCATATCCAGCTTTATAATCATGCCTTTTTCTTTCCTTAGAAAGCTAGAATGAATAGCTTCTTGAACTTGAATTACATATCCACTAGGTTCCTGCCTTTGACAAATCCCCCCTAAAGAGGTGAGATCAGCTTACCTAACAAGGGCTTGAACCTGCTACCTAATAGCTTGGCTATAATCTTATAAGAAGAGTTACATAAGGAAATTGCACGGAACCTATCGAAGGAAGAAGGATTGACTTCTTTTGGGATGAGGGAAAGAAATGTAGAATTAGTACACCCACCCATTTTTTCTTTTCTCTGAAAGGTGGAAACCATGCACAACATATCAGATTTAATAATGGGCCAGTAGACTTTAAAAAAATGAATAGAAAAGCCATCAGGCCTAGGAGCTTTATCAGACTCCATAGCCCAAATGACATCTACTATTTCCCTTTTCGAGAAAGGCTTCATTATATCATAGTTGTCCTCATTACTGACCAAATAAGGAACATTATTCAGGCAATCATTAGACACTTCTTCATTGAAAAATCCATCATCTTGAAATAACATCTGAAAATGCATATTAGCTTACTGTTTTAGAAATTCTTGACCTTTGATAATGACCCCATCATCATTAGTAATTTCTGAAATATGATTTCGGGAGAGCCTGGATCTACACTGGTGATGAAAGAAAGAAGTGTTCCTATCCCCCGCCTTCAGCCAGAGACTTCAAGACTTTAACCTGAGATGCTCCTCCTCGTACCTGAAATATTGAGTAGTATGGAACTGGGCAATCTATTCAAGAGCAATATGTAAAGAGGAAATATCATTGTTTTCCATTCCAAATTGAATTGTAGCTAACTCGTCCACTCGTTCTTTCCTCCTGAGCAATGGAGAAGGGAGAGGAACTTTAAGCCATAATTTCAACACATTTTTTGTCTACTTCAATTTCTGTTCCCAGAAAAAACTGAGAGAGCCATCAACAAATTGGGTCCAATCCTAATAAATAGTGGCCATAAATCCATCTCGTTCGATCCAAAGTGGGAAAAAATGGAAAGGAATAGGACCGCGCTCTTCTTCTTTTTCAAACAACAGAGCAATGGGATGGTGATCCGAGGGAAGCTTAGGAAGAATTTTGGAGGAAATAATCAAATTTCCTTCCAGCAAATAACTGTGGACTAGAAACCAGTCAAGTCTGGCAAAAATGCTAGCGACCCCAACCATTTGATTGGACCACGTGAAACACCCAGTCTTAGGTTTCAGATCGTTTAGCTGCCATACTTGAATTAATTATTCCACTATGTCTTACATATGGTATTTACCACGATTTCCTCCTTTCTTTTCATTTGGAGCAAGAGTTATATTAATATCGCCTTCTAAAATAATGTTTGTTGGAGAATTGAACTCAAGAAATTCGGATAACGAGAGCCAACACTCTTTTTTTCCATATAATTGACTGGGATGTAGAGATTAAACAGGGAGAAAGTGGACTTACTGGAGTAATGAAATAACTCTGTAAATATCCAGTGCTGAGTGGAATACCATTTATTTAGCTGAAAATTCTCATCACGCCATAGTGTTACTAGTCCCCCGCAAGAACCTCTAGCGCTAACAGTTTTTTCTGAGTTAAGATTCCATTTTTTTTATTGATGAGAAGGAGAGCTTCCCGCTCAATTTTGGTCTCTTGGAGTAATAGGATTTCAGAAGGGGCTAGTTTCAATAAATATTTGACATCTTTGGCTTTAGATGAGTTTCCCAATCCCCTACAGTTCCAAGAGTTTATCTGCTTTAATTACCCAAAGGAGAGGGAGTAATTACTCCCTTAGGGGGTCTGTTTCTCTTGTTCCTTCCATATGACATCTCTATAGTGGCCTGACTACCTTGTGTCTTAATCCTTTCTGCCTCTTCTTCCTGAATCTCCTTCTTAGACTTCCTACCTTTTTTGGACTTCTCAAAGGACTCATCTTCTAAAGAACCAGAGCTAACTCCTTGCTTGTTCCGAGCAATGTCTGCATAAGAGGGAGGGGAGCTAACATCTTTAGGAGGGGAAAGAGGAGAACCACCAACCAAAGAAGGGTTCAAAAAAAAAAGGACCAACTTGTTCCTTTAAAGAAGTATTTTCATCAGAAACCAAATCATGTACATCTAAATGCTCCATTTCACCTTCTTCAAGGATAGTTTCAGAGGAACTTAAAATAGAAAAGGGATTAGGAAGAGCCTTGGGAGTGTCAACAGCTTGAGAAGAAATTGGAATTTTCCCAACTGCAGGAACTCCTATCACAGTTTTAATTTCTTTCCCTTTTTTTCTAGAACCCTGATTGGAGTTTCCTTTTTGGACTTGAGTCCACTGATCTTGTTTCTCAACTATGATGACTTCTTCTAATCTTTTTTGCAATTTCAACCAAAATTCCCATAACCATGACAAAATCTGCATTTAAACGGAATTTGCTCATAATCCAACACCTGAAGATAGGACCGCTCTACAACTATTAATTGGATTGCTTCGGGGAGACCTATCTCCAAATCGACCTCTACACATATTCTAGCACAATAAAACCGGTCTTTCCTCTCATCCCTGTCAATAAATTCGCCAAGCTTGTTCCCAATGATTTCCAGGGATTCTAAATTCCAACAATGTAAAGGGAGGTGTGGAAGTCTTACCCATACAGGGACATTAGATGGAACATCCTAAGAGGGGTCGAAGTTAGGGGTCCACTTATTCAAGTAAAGTCCCTGAGGACCCATGAAGTATGGGCCATTCCAAAAGATCAGAGCTTGATCCTCCACAAAGTCAAAAATAAACACAAAGAAACCTCTTCCAACAAAATGACTACGGATATCTGCTGTAACTAGAGGCCTCCGATTTCTCTGCACCCAACCATCGGTTGCCTTAGGGGAAGGCTAGAGGCTAGAGAATTGATCAATAAGCCCCTGTTCAGCAAGTTTAAGTGTTGAGCGATGGGTATGTTTAGCAGGGAGTTCAACCGATGGGATATCAACCTTCTTGACGAATTTTTGAGAACCTCCCCCATTCCTCTTTCCACCAGAAGCAATCAAGTTCTTAAAAGCTTCCAGTTCAATAGGAAGGGGGAGTGGAGGAACCCCACCAAGATCCATGAGGACTCCACCACCAACATGCAAAAAGAACATAATCCAGATAGACCCATCAAAAGAAGGATTGCAAAATTTGAAACCAAGGCTTTCACCAAAAAATAACCTGCAAAAAGACAAGGAGCAGATCGAGAAAAGCTTCCAAAAATTCATGAACCAAGAATAACAGAGACAAGACTAGCTCACAAGGCCCCAAGAAAAAATACTCAATCAATAATGATCAAATTCTAGAGGAGAAAAATTAGCCAATCTCAACACAACAACAACTGGATCCACAAGCTCGAGCAACCACCAGGAAAAAGCCTTTCAAAGGCCAAGAAAGGGCAACGAACCTGCACAAAAGAAGACCAGAGCCACCTTCTCTGGGATGAAAAGAAGAAATCCTCCACCAGAATTGGATGATCCTTCACAAAATCTCTAGAACGCGGTAGCAGAGATCCACTAGGAAGGAACCAGAATGCTAAACAAGGAACAATTCCAATCAAAGCTCCTAATAGCACTGCAAATGTCCAAGAAACACCATCACTCCTTCCCAATAGAGAGAAGGAATCGAATCAAAATACAGACCAATCCAAGAGCCGATTTACTGAGAGAACCTCCAAAGAACTACCACCACGAACAACCAAGTTTCGGCAAAACCAAATCGAACCAGAGAAAAAATTTAAATCTTCTTGGAGCGCCAAAAACGTTTTCCACCTTTGAGTGATCAATTTCTTTACAATTTTGCAAATTAATTTAAATGGTGGTAACTAATTTTCATTTATTTAAGGAACACGTCTTAATGATTAATTATAAATAAATAAGTGGTTTTTTATTTTTATTTTTTATATTTAATATTTTAAGTAATTTTAATCTTTTTTTATTTTTATTTTACTTCTATTGTTTCTAAATGTTTAGGCTTATGATTATGGGAAAGCCTTACTATGTCGATAGGAATTTAGATATTATCTCATATTTTGGACTTGCTTGAGCGGCTCAACAAGATTAACTTAGGTGTAACAAATGTATAACAAGGATTCATTTCATGGTCGTCATATATTGTTATGTGTAAATGCATATTGATTAATATTTAAATAAGCTTCAGTTAAAGGGTGGTTAAAGAAACATATGTAATGCACATGAAATTAATAATTATTATTAATTTCTACTAAAAAATACTTTAATTATTATTTTTATTATTTTTGACAGAAAGTAAAAAATAAAACATTTGTAATGAATATTATTTATTAAAAAAAGATACTGAAGGGAGACATAAGTGGAAATAGTTGTTGAAGAGTGTTTGCTGACCCACAAGAGGAAAATACAAGTGGTTGAAGCTACTGAGTGAGAACTCAAGATGCAGGAGGCATCATCCCCAAAATTCAGGTCACAACTCGTAGTTCAGTGCTAAAGAGCAGAAGGCTCATAAATGACCAAGTCCTAGGAAAATTACTATATAATAGTATGTCCATAAGCAAGCAGGAGGCTAGCATTGGACGAGGATTAATTCTGAGAATGCAAGAGATGGCACATTGAAGGATCTTGCTCGTATGGTTCAGCGAACAGACTCGAGGTTTCTCGAGCAAGTAACTTGGGTGATCTAGGAGTTGGTTGGGAGGAATGGATTTTCCACTTCTGTTTTCCCAGTAGTGGTGCCATGTTTTTATCCTCTGTTTTTTTTTAATTTACGGTAGATTGTTTCATTCTAGATATGGAATGGTTAATGTAGCACCTAGTATGCATCGATTTGTCTAGCATTGTTTATTTGTTCTAACTCTGTTATTTTTTTATATATATTTTAAAGATTTACATTTATTTCATTCCTATGTAATAAAATTAGTTTTAATGTATCTATGTATTCTTACCATTTTATTAATTCCCTAGTCTGTAAGTTAAATCTGATCGTATGTAGAATAACCAGATATTCTAATATTGTTAGTATAAATCTAAATATCTCATGATTTGGGTAGAGTGCGGAATAATCTCTACTCCATTCCTTAAAACATCAAGACTGTACGCTTATACAACCGAATATATATATATAACCTAGTTCTTTACATATCTAGAATCACTTTAGTATACAGTTATAATATTTTATAAATAAATTTACAGTCACAGTTATTTCTATTCTTATAGAACAAATATTATACAAATAAATCCATATGTTTAAACCCCTACCTAACGAACATAATTTAATATATAAACAATCCTTTATGGATCCAAGTAAACAGTCATAACCAGATCGTAGATCCAAGTAAACAATCATAACCGAATCGTAGATCCAAGTAAATAATCATAACCGGATCATAGATCCAAGTAAACAGTCATATCCGGATCAAAGATCTGAAATAAATAGTCACCTACAGAGCATATATAATTAATGTATAAATAATTCCTTACTGTTCTCCTTTAAACAACCATAATTGGACTATAGATCCACAAAGTAAACAAAGTGTGGATACAAGTAAATCAAATCCAAACAAAAATCTCATGGAAACCCATATGGGAAAAATCACAAAGGAACTCCTCATATGACATGATTAATATCTTAAGCGACTTTCATCTGTGCACACAACTTGTAGACTCCTCTATAGATCTTATTTACAATGGTTTCAGTCTTCTCATGATCTCATGTCTAGGTCTCTATTTCAGTTGTCCTCTATTCTCATCCAATCGTCCCTCCTTGATCATCTATTGGTCATCCCCACACAACTTGGATCGACCCTTATATGCTTTTTACAATTCTTGTTTTCCCCGACAACCAATTCTTAACTATCATTAGACAGGTTGTTTTACTAACTCAAAACATCCTGTTTACGTTAATCCAGGTGTTATCGACCCAATTTATAATCATACTTATTTCCTAAAATAGTCTATTAATCTAAATGACAATCTTTTCTTAGGGTCTAACAATCAATACCACCACCAACAGTTTATGCAGCAACATAATTGTAATCCATGCAAGCCCCAAGCATACAAGCATAATAATACATAAAGAGATAAAGAAGATAAGGAAAATCATTAAAATCAAGCCATGCAAGCATAAATGGAAGCAAATGTAGCTAAGGTATGTGACCAAACATAATTTTATATATAATTTTATAGTTTAAAAATTGCTTAGAGTCCAATGGAATTTTGTAGATAAAATGATGCACTAAACATTACCTCGACAAATGATAAATATTATAAACTACCATAACTCATTGATAGTTGATATAGGCGCTTCTAGATCACAAGAGTTATAAAAGAAATCCTAACATGATTCAAAGTGAAAATTTTGACTTGTGTTATGAAGAGATAACTTTGCTTCGAGAGATGACTTTTCATAGCTTAATAGACTTCAAAGTGAAAAGAAGATGAAAGATCCCCTACCAACCTCAAAATATTTATGAGGGATCTACAATTAACGAAACGAATGGATAAGTAAAAGAAGAAACAAGTGAAGGGAATAGTAGTAGTAAAGGTGGTGGTAGTGGTATCAGAGTAAGGCAGTTGTTACATTGGGTATGTGTAAGTGAGATAAAACTTTTGATTGTTTAAATTTTTTTGCAATATAAACTTTTGATTGTTTAAATAACTTTGCAACACAATGATAGTTCTATTAGTATTGCAGTGTCGATCGCAAATACCAAACTCAACCATTGCTATTATTATACACTTTATTGGAAACCACAAAACTCTCTACCTTAACCACCAAAATATGAAGGACGCTTAAGGAGGTTGAACATTAACAGACCTTGTAAATTCTCTAATGTAAATGTCTTTCTCAAATGCCATGAAGTCCACCGTAATACTAATAAACCTATCGTTGACCTTAGAATACGGCCTCAAAGTTACTAATCAATAATAACCTAGAAAAAATGGATTAAAACATCAGTGAAAAATTAATAAATAAAATCCATTGTATAATGTAAGACAGACTTTGGAAAATGAAGAAAAAAAAATAGTCAATGTTAAAACTCGTTACAATTCAACACAAATAAAATACTATAATTCACTACTTATAATTAACAGATATAATAATTAATCAAGAAAGAGCATCCTAAATAAATCTCAATGATTAAAAACTCCTTACGGATGGATTTGATTAAAACAATCAGAAGCTTTATGCAATGCTCTATAGACTGTAGCAACCTATGTTATCAATATATTTGAAATGAGTTGGTTTTTTTTCTAGGAATTCAGGTGTGCCAGAAACCGCTTTATTTTTCAGATGATTCCGGTTAATGTTGGATATTTTGTTCAGAAGGTGATTTCTTACTTTGACAATGGTGTAGTTTTTGGCTCTCACTCAAGAGCTCGTACTATTAGTTTCTTTGAACATGTTGATGGCGATAGAGGGGGATTTTTTGATGGGGCTGAACTTCATGGATTATGTGGTGCAGGTATGGTAATCCAGATGGCAGCAAACTATCTGTTCCATCTTTGTATGAGTGCTGGTTGTTAGCATAAATTCTGATTCTGAACAAATGCGGAATAAAACTATAAAACATAATCGAAATAGGAATGCCCAATAGATCATACCTCCAACCATTGATGCTACTGAACTTGCTGTAGAATATTTCCCTGTTCCACGAGGTTTAGCTTCCTATACGGCGCTTCCAAGCTCTGCTTTCTCCTTCTTGATGGTGTAAAACTGAAGGGGATTGAGATAGTGAGCTTGGGGACCAATAGGGGTTTTAAATAGCCAAGCTCCCATCAAGCTTCTGATGGCTATGTGTCGTATGTTCCACAAATCTAGGTGATGGACCACTCCAAAAGCTCCCAACAAGAAAACGTTTGCCAAACCAAATGAACCGTTGGAGATCTTGAGGAGCCGTTGAATGGATGATGAACCATCGGCCCGCTGAACGGACGCGGGAGCTTACATTCTCCCACTTGGTCCATACTTCCAAACTTAATGTCTCATCTTAAAACCTATGGACAATCTGTATTAAGTAATAGATACAAGAATCATGGCGATAAGTCCTCTTATTACAAGTATTACCTTCCATGTATTACTATGTATTTATTGCTATTTTATGTGGCAACAATTTCTTAATGAATAAACCTTATGTTTACTCTTGGTCCTCACAGATGAATTTTCTCAAATTAAATTAAGGTGCACATATGTATGAGAAAAATAGCACAGTAATTAAGAATTTCATTAAAATAACATTGTCCATACAATGAGAAACTACATAATGGAACCAAGTCCCATATTCAGTACATGATCCTTGAATTTAAACGGTGGCATGCCCTTAGTCAAAGGATCAGCGATCATCAACCCAGTGCTGACGTGCTCAATGACCACTTTCTTTGCTTTAACACGTTCCCTGATGGCTAAATTCTTAATGTCGATGTGTTTATTTCGACTCCCACTTTTGTTGTTTTTAGCCATAAAAATAGCAGCTGAATTGTCGCAATACATTCTCAATGGCTTAGAGATATAATCCATAATTCTAAGCCCAGAAATGAAACTCTTAAGCCATACACCATGTAAAGTAGCCTGAAAACAGGAGACGAACTCGGCTTCCATAGTGGAAGTGGCAATCAAGGTCTGCTTGGCACTCCTCCATGATACAGCTCCACCGGCCATCATAAAAATGTATCTTGATGTTGATTTGCATGAATCAACACATCCAACAAAGTCAGAATCTGAGTAGCCAATTACTTCCAAATTGTCTGTTCATCTATACATAAGCATGTAGTCTTTAGTTCCTTGAAGATACCTCATTACTTTATTTGCAGCTCTCCAGTGGTCTATACCTGGATTACTCTGATATCGTCCCAACATTCCCACAACAAATGCAATGTCAGGTCTTGTGCAGACCTGAGCATACATTAGGCTTCTGACAGCAGAAGCATATGGAATGTTCTTCATTTGTTCCCTTTCAAGATCGTTCTTCGGGCATTGGTTCAAATTGAACCTATCACCCTTCACAATGGGAGCTATACTTGGTGAACAATCCTTCATCCGAAATCTCTCTAAATTTTTATTAATATAGGTTTCCTGAGACAGACCCAAGAGGCCTCGAAATTTGTCTCTATGGATCTTAATGCCAATGACATAAGATGCCTCACCCATATCCTTCATATCGAAATTTTTAGAGAGGAATTGTTTCACTTCATGCAGCATACCCTTATCATTGGTTGCTAGCAAAATGTCATCCACATATGAAACAAGAAAACAAATTTTACTCCCACTAAATTTCAGGTATATACATTCATCCATAATGTTTTCTTCAAAACCAAAAGAAGAAATTACATTATGGAATTTCAAATACCATTGGCGAAATGCTTGTTTTAAACCGTATAAGGATTTCTTGAGCTTGCAAACCAATTACTCACCATCACTAGAGGGGAATCCTTCAGGTTGTTTCATGTAAACCTCCTCCTCTAGATCTCCATTTAGAAAAGACGTTTTCACATCCATTTGATGCAACTCCAAGTCGAAATGGGCTACTAATGCCATAATAACGCGCAAGGAATCTTTCTTAGATACAGGAGAGAAAGTATCCATGTAGTCGATTCCTTCTTTCTGAGTGAATCCTTTAGCAACAAGTCTAGCCTTGTATCTCTCAATGTTGCCCAATGAGTCTTTCTTTGTCTTAAAGACCCATTTACATCCAACGGCTTTTGTACCATTAGGAAACTCAACAAGATCCCAGACTTCGTTACTCTTTATAGAATTCATCTCTTCCTTCATGGCATCGTACCATAATTCTGATTCTTTGCAATTCATGGCTTGTGAAAAGGACTCGGGATCATTTTCGGCTCCAACGTTAAAGTCAGATTCTTGTAGATACACAACATAATCATCAGGAATGCTGATCTCCTTGGTCTAGTAGATCTTCTCAATGTTGTATCACTATCTTCTTGAGAAGTATGTGGTTCAACTCGTTGTTCAAAAGTGCTTGGAAACTCTTGAACTACCTGATCTACTAGAATGCCGTCAGCAGCTTGTGGAACTTCAACAATTGGTTGTTCAACACCAGTTTGTACTTGAGGGGTGCTGTGAACAATAACCAATCTATCACTTGAGGTGGAAGGTTGAGATTCTGAATGATCATTCTCGGAAACTATGTTCCTGGTTAGATCGCTCCCACTGATCAAGTCATTTTCAAGAAATTTTGCATTTCTTGATTCCACAATCCTAGTGCCGTGAGATGGACAATAAAATCTGTAACCTTTAGACCTTTCAGCATATCCAATGAAATACCCACTAATGGTCCTTGGGGTCTAGCTTCTTTTCTTGTGGATTATAAATTCTCACTTTAGACGGGCATCCCCAAATGCGCATATGTCGCAAACTAGGTTTCCAACCTTTCAATAATTCAAATGGCATTTTAGGAACGGCCTTGGTTGGAACTCGGTTTAATATATACACTGTCGTCTTAAGTGCTTCAGTCCACAAGGATTTAGGAAGATTGGAGCTGCTAAGCATACTCCGCACCATTTCCAATAAATTCCGGTTTCTTCTTTCAGCTACACCATTCTAGTAGGGTGAATTAGGCATGGTGTATTGGGCAACAATCCCATGCTCTTGAAGAAATTTAGTGAATGGCCCAGGTGCTTGTCCATCTTCTGTGTATCTACCATAATATTCTCCACCTCTATCTGATCTCACGATCTTAATTTGCTTGTTGCATTGTTTCTCTACTTCAGCCTTAAATATCTTAAAGGCATCTAATGCTTCATCCTTTTTATGAAGCATGTGGAGATACATATATCGTGAGTAATCATCTATAAAAGAGATGAAGTATCTCTGACCATGTGAGTCCATCTCTGGACTACATATATCAATATGTATGATCTCTAATATGTCTGAACTCCTATTGGCACCTTTCTTTGACTTGTTGGTTTGCTTTCCTTTTATGCAATCCACACAAGTCTCAAAATTAGTGAAATCCAGAGTATTAAGTACTCCTTCATTAACCAATCTTTTAATTATCTCTATGGAGATATGACCTAACCTCCGGTGCCATAATTTAGAGGAATCTTCATCAATAATACATCTTTTAGTGCCAGTGTGAACATGCATTGAATCATAAGTGACATTGTTTTGTAAATTAATGCAGTAAAGATCATTAGACAAAATACCATTCCCAACATAATCAGATTTATAAAATAAACTGACGGATGTTTCCGAAAATTTAAAGGAATATCCAAAATGTACAAGTCTTGAAACTGAAATCAAGTTTCTAGAAAAACTTGGAACATAAAAGACCTATTCTAATTCTAAAACAAAGCCACTACTTAAAGTTAAATAGCATGTTCCTATAGCTTCCACATGCGAGCCCATCTTGTTTCCTGATAAGATGCTTTGCTCACTTCCCACTAGCTTCCTTAGGTTTTGAAAACCCTGCAAGGAATTCAAAATGTGAATTGTTGATCCAGAATCAATCCACCAAGTGTTAATATTGGCATTGACCATATTAGATCCATAACAAACAAACGAGATTGCATTACCTTTGTCCACAAGCCATTTCTGAATTTTTTCGCATTCCTTCTTCATGTGTCCCTTCTTTTTACAGAAGAAACACTTGGAAACCTTCTTAATATCAGTTTGGGGAGGTACTTTACCTTTACCTTTCTTATTGGCTTGAGATTTGCCCTTCCTATGCGTTGCCAGCATTGCACTTTCTCCCAGTTCCATCACCAGTCTTTCTTCCTCTTGAACACACATGGTCATGAGTTCATTTATTGACCATTTATCCTTATGTGTGTTGTATGATATTTTGAAAGGTCCATATTGGTGCAGAAGGGTGTTCAGGATGTAGTGCACCAGGAAAGACTCTGATATTTCAACCTCGAGTTTCTTCAATTGAGCCACAGTGTCCCTCATTTGCATGATGTGCTCGTGCACACCTTTCACACTGGTGAGCCTTAGGGATGAGAACTTCATGATTAGGGTGCTTTCTAGTGCCTTGTCTGTAGTGACAAATTGATCATCAATGGATTTCAGCAAATCTCGGACCCTTTCATGCTGATCAACTGAACCACGAATACTAGCTGAAATTTTAGTCTTAATGAACATCATGCTTAAACGATTAGATCGCTCATAAAGTGTGATGTCCGCTGCAGTGCTGGTATTGGTGAGTGCTGGTGGTTAATTTTTCCTAATAGCATAATCTATGTCCATCCATCCCAAATGAAGGAAAATTCTCTCCTTCCAGACCTTATAGTTATCTCCCTTGAGCTCAGGGACATCACAACGAATTTCAAAGAAATTTGCAGGTTGTGCAACTGCATAAAAAAATAAATATCACATGCTTACGTTAAAATTGAGACCAAATAAAATTTCATGTTTTACCAATGTAATTTCATGCTCTAAGAATGAATCTAATGACATAAAACTTGCATGTGGGCTAAACTTTTAATTCAAGCAGATTCAAATATTCTTCATGATAAAACTATTAATTCATAATTCCTGTGGGTAAGTTATGAATAATTCAATATTTTATCCTAATTAATCACATAAATATAATAAAAATTCCCGTGGGATAAAATTTATTATATTTAGTATAATTAATTACAATTACTGTCTAAACTTTCTTTATAATATTAATTAATTAGAGATGCTGTGGCTATTCTCTAATTAAATATCATAAAGATCACTAGACATTATTGTTGTTCACAAGCTTCAAATGAACAGATCTGAATGAGACTGGTAGCTTCAACAATGTACAATATAGCTTCAATAAAAATAAAAACAACATCCAGCCTTAGAGACTTTGAATTCCAAGTATTTTCCCTGCCACTAAAAATAATGTCGGTGACCCAAAATTTTCTCGGCAGATGCATTAGCTATAGTTACAAGCATTAGCTATATTGCAGCTTTGTAAAAACACTGCCAGCATAAAGTTACAAGCAAGCTGCAACACTTATGATCATTTTAGTTCTCACATTGATGTGAAACTTAGACGACACGCAATATGGAAACTCTCAAGTCTCAGTAATATGGCAACATGGAAGAGTGCCCTATACAAAACAATAAAGGAGCTATAAACAAAAAGAATAGTTATTGAACTTCCTCACATAAAAACATCATTTGAGAAAACTTATAATCCATGTTTTGATCAGAATATCCCAGAGACTAAGTAATCCCTGACATCAGATAAAACAATATTGAGCAGCCAATACATGAAAAGAAAGGGCTGTCTACATAAAATGGTAATCAAAACCCTCTGATAAAGAATCCAATCATTGCAAAGAAAAGAAGTCTACAACAACAGCGGTAATCAAAACCCTATGATGTTATTAATCAAACATGGCCATAAAAAAATTCAAACCTTAAAACCCAATTCAACCTTTCATAGCACAAAAACCCAAAATCAGTTTTTAGAGATGATGCAAAGACTACGTTACTTTGACAACCAATGCCATCACTCTATATAAACAACAAACAAAAACACATTTTCTGAAGCACAAAAGCATTCCATAAAATGCTTTTAGAGGGACTAATCACTCTGTGCAATGAGAAGGTAAATTTAGAAAACGAAAACACATTAAGAATAGTTACAAAGTACTCTGTTTTTAAGGGGACGTGAAAAAAACAGCAGCAGAGAATTCCATAGTGTTGCACGCTCTTTCAGATCTATCAAAATGCAAATGAGGAAATTAAAATGCAACATGGGTTTTCCCAGATCTATAGAACCAAGCACAGGTGAAGAGTTAAAATGTAAACTTGGTTTTCCCATATCTATAAAAGAAACGCAGGCATTGGGAAAAAAAATTAGATTGAACCCTCCAGATCCAAAATGAAGACTAAGGAAGTCATATTTTAGATCTATAATTTAAAAAATAAAATGCAGGCATTAGCTCCAGATCCAAAACGAAGACCATTTGATAGAACCTTTACTGAGTTTCCCCCAATCTATAACAGAAAGACAATTCAAAAATTCATACCAATACTTTCGTAGACATTGATAAACATACATAGAGTTTCTCCCATATCATCAAGGACACATACAGAGAAAACCCTATAGTGGAAACCACATACAGAACACCAAGGTAGAGATAACTGCTCTGATACCAACTGTTAGCATTAATTCTGATTCTGAACAAATGCGGAATAAAACTATAAAACATAATCGAAATAGGAATGCCCAATAGATCATACCTCTAGCCATTGATGCTACTGAACTTGTTGTAGAAGATTTCCATGTTCCACAAGGTTAAGCTTCCTGTACGGCGCTTCCAAGCTCTGCTTTCTCCTTCTTGATGGTGTAAAACTAAAGGGGATTGAGATAGTGAGCTTGGGGACCAACAGGGGTTTTAAATAGCCAAGCTCTCATCAAGCTTCTAATGGCTATGTGTCGTATGTTCCACAAATCTAGGTGATGGACCACTCCAAAAGATCCCAATAAGGAAACGTTTTCCAAACCAAATGAACCGTTGGAGATCTTGAGGAGCCGTTGAATGGATGATGAACCGTCGGCCCGCTGAACGGACGCGGGAGCTTACACTAGCAAGAGAATAATACTTGAGCTGAGTTATTGGCTCTTTGGGGCTTTCTTTTTTTTCCAAACATAGCTTGGGGATTCCAAAATTATTATTATCTCGGCTCTGAATCTCCACTCCTTACATTCAATCAATCTTCAACATTGTATTCAGAGGGTTAGAGGTTTGTTGGATTTCTTCCCCTCTCTTTCCATTTGTCATGTATATGAGAGAATTCAATTCTCAGGTGGATGCTTTATTGAAGCAGGCGATTAGTATGGATCGTGGGTTGATCTCTTGGAAGGAGTTTTCCAATGGTGTGCTCATTGATGAGGTGGTCTTGAGCTGTTATCAAGACTTTCGTGTTTTTATTTTCTTTGATAGTCCTTATATTTTGTTTATATGGACGACTTTTGAGAACTTATTTTGGTAGGGTAGGATAAGAGAGTGATAGCCTTCATTTTTGAGATCAAAGTGTTGTATGATACTGACTCGTATTTGCTAGATCATTATGATTTGGTTATAATTCTGGTTCTATGTGCAAAAACTTTTTGCTGAATATAAGGTTGTCTTTTTCCTTTGTGAAAAAAAAAGTTAATATAAAAAAATTTAGGTAAACATAATTGAAAAATAAGTGAATAAAATTGATTGCAATAAATTAAAAAAGATTAAAAACCATTTGTTTTGTTATATATATATATAACTAAAAATAATATAGATAAATTTAAACCTCATATTAAATGAAAAGACATCATTGTCTACTAAAGTACACCATCTTTCTTTACAGCATCCTTCTCTTTTCACAACGACGAAATTTAGATTATGCTAAAAGCTAACTTTATGGATTTACCACATTGACTATTTTTTATTCACATGATGTTTTCCACTACCATAATTTGTTCGAAAATCTTCACGTGTAATCTATCATTACATAAAATATTAAATTTCCCTTCTTAGTTATTTTGGGAAAAATATTTGCTTCTTTGTTTTAGCTAATTGAAAAATCAATTTAAAATATTTTTAATAAAATTAAGAATATGGAGAATGTAAATAGATAATTATGGTGATGATCATGATAGATCAATTTTGTTATATTGATTTATATTTTGAGGTTTTTTATGATCTTAAATTTTAGTATTATAAAGATGATAAATTATTCTATTTTATGATATCTAAGAAATTGTCCAATACCCTTTTGCAATATGGATTTTATGAGAGTTTGTGTTTATCTTAGCAATGTTGATTTTCTTCTTTACGCTAGTTAAAATAGATAAATACTTTTGATTCTCGATATTTTTATTATCTTCTAATTATTTATTGCACCACAACTTCTCCTTGAATTTAGATGTAATAATACTTTTAATAGTATCACTATTATGAAAAGTGACTTCTTCCTCAACTCCCCAATGACTTAGGTAAGACATGCATTTCTATGTCAAGATCACTTAAGATGTAGTTAGTTTTGACTAGAGTATGAAGCAATCTTAGGTAACCTCTTCTATCTCATGTTGTTTATGTTATTATTTTACATTAGGCATCGGGCTAGTCATAGCCATGATCTTGATGGGGGAGAGACTCACTTCTATGAGGAGTGTTATAGATGATTTTACCACACTTGGTTGATCACATATTTATGGCCTTCCATGTCCCTCTACGACTCTTTGGACCCCATGAACCTATATTATACTTTGATGTTCCAAGATTATTCCCAAAAATCACCTGTTTATACCTATACATGACTTTTAAAGCCATACTCGTGTGTATACGTAGATTTTGAACTCAAACCCGTGTGTTATCCACCTGAATGGCACCTCTCCGTCCGAGTGTCGACATTCCTTATGTTGGCACACAAAAGGACATTTATGGATTGAGGGTTTCCCAAAACGCTATAGGTGGGCATATTATGAACTACATTTATCATCCATCCAGCTGGTTATTTTTACTTTTAAATATGTCAAGTCCTATACGCGACTCTTCCTATATGCAACTCGCGTGTTGTACGCGAGTATCGGTTATTGCATCTCACGTACAGATTTGTACGCGGGTTACCCTTAGAGAAACTCGTGTGTCATACGCGAGTTGCCACTATTGATACCCGCGTACACCTTCCTTTGACATTAAAAATAATAAATCACGCTTATCTGAGATTTGTTAAGCCATTAACCATAATCACCTTAACTGTCTCAACCTCCTCAACGCTCGAAACTGCCTTATTTCACCAAGTATAAATAAAGGCCTTGGGGATGGTGTTAATCATATAGATACTTGAGAGCAAAGTTATGCTGGTGGAGTCTATTCAGAAGTCTTTGGAGCAGTGGAACTTAGAATCCTTTGGTTGCAGAGGAGTCCTTGTCTCAGGCGTTGGGTTGTAATCTAAACTCATTCATTATTCTTAATAAAGAGAATCCTTCTTCCATATGTGTCTTGAATGTATTTCATGTATCATGGTTTGATGAATACTTGTGATTAAGCACTCTGTATATGATTTATCTAACCTATTTTATATACATGTATCATCTTGTATTTGGAGGATTTTCTCTTGACAGGTGAAGGAGAAGCATCCCAGAAGGCTTTGGAGGAGAAGCAGAGTGGAAGAGGACAAATCTAGGGTCAACCGTCTTGTATCATGTGAGTCTTTTCTTCTTCATATTTCCTTTTCTGTACTCTAGAGTCGATTGCCTGCAAGTTTCATGAGTATGTTGGTAACCCCAGAACTTCGGTTATAAGGTGTTTATTCCTGTACAACAGAACCGGCGACTCCGCTGGGGAGCCCAGACTGCTGTAGGTTGTTTTTGTCACCCCTGACTAGTCTTTGCTTTGAAGTTTGTGTGTGGTATTTTATCCTGGTTCATCCTTATCACAGTGTTTGAAATCCTTGTGGATTTTTCTTATTTTTTGAGAAATTTTTTGTACCTGTACGTGGGTTGCTCTGCTACATAGTCGCGTACAGAGGCCTGCATACGCGGGTTGCTCTCTTGGACAGTCGTGTACAGTACATGAGTTTCCCTTCTACATAGTCGCGTACAAGCCTAGAAATAGGGATTTTTAGGATAGGGTTTGCTTGTCCCTTTCTTTGTATAATTCTTGTTTGTTAGTTGGCTTTCTTTATGGATACCATGTTGTTTGTCTGAAGACCTTGGTGACCACACTTTGTGCTTTTTCATAAAGCCTTTGGGTTTCTTTTGTTTGGATTGTCTTCTATTTGCATGTTGAAGTAGCTTGGCCTGTTTGGGTTATAAGGTGAAGTGTCTCTGTCCAGATCAGTGATCAGGGTTTTGGGCATTGTTTTTCCAGTCTATCTTTTTGATAGTGGTTGGTTTCTCACTTACCTTTATGATTTTACAGTGATCTTTTGTCATTGTGTGCACCTAAGCTAGGGTTCCTAGTCTCCCTTTGTTGGTTGATTCTTGGTTCTTTTAACCTGTTTAATTCAGTTTGTTTCTTTTATACAGTTGATTAGATTCAAGTATACTCAAGTTTAGTGCATTTTAGGTGCATGGTAGAGTTTGAGCATTTTAAAAAGTGAAAAGAAAAACATTATTAAGCTTTTGCATAAGAAGTTTTCATTTCAGTTTTAAAATATAATCTCAAAAACTACAAAAAACATAGGCTTAGTTTCTTTTTATCGTTTGCATTTGTTCATCAATATATATTTACAAAAAGAAAAAGAAGTTTGCTTTAATAGTGGTAATTTGCTTTGAAAAAATACACCTTTACTTTTTTATTTTTTATCGAGTCAAAAAACACCATAGTTCATCACTCCATTTCCTTCTGAGTAAGAAACAACCCTTTAAAATGAACACAATAATTAAAATTTACTAGTAATTTTTGTTTTTAGGGGCCTTTCACCTACTAGCTTAGGCTAGACTTGTGGGATAGGAAGTGTAAACTTCCCATAAGTTTTAAAATTCAGATGTAGTGGACCTTTCTTTAGGTAAATCCTTGACTTTATCAATTGTATCTGGGAAGCTCCTCTCAAATGGGAGTCAAGCACGAGGCCGCGTCGAGGCATTGGACTAAGGAGATAACCCTCTGATTCCTTGTCGAAACGTAATTCAGGACTTTTACGCATCTGGGGATTCTGTCCTAGACAGAGTTTTGGGCTCAGCTACCCTGCCCATGTGTACGAGTCAGGCTTGCGACTGTCCCCCCAGACTGTTGGTATAGCTAAGGTATCCTTTAGTCTCTTGACATTTAGGGTTCATACCTAGGTAAACCAGAAGGCTAATTGTGGTTCACATTGGACGAGCTTGGAAGGTAACCCTTGTTGTAAGTGTAGGAGGGCGGTTGGGTGATTCCTCCGCTTGTGCCTAAGAACCACTTCAAGGACACCAAGTAATCGTTCTTCAGCTTTCTTTGGGAAAGTACATCTTTCACCCTTGACTGATTGTTTGAGGCTTTAGGATTTTTATAGTGTATGCTCTGTGGTTTTTCCTGTGTTTAGTTGGCCTTAGGGTTTGATTTGTCAAATTTTCAATCATGGAGGACCAACCTATTAGAAGGTCAAGAAGGTTGAGAAACCTTCCTCCTCTTGTCACATTGGAGCCTCCACCTCCACCCCAAAGGCGGAGATTGGACACTAACAGTTCATTTGAACCGGTAGGGATAAGTGAATTTCTAGGTGAACCAGAACTTATAGCTAACCGCTTTGATCTTGATACAGTTGAGATAGAAGACTTGCAGACTGACGAGTTTGCGAGAAAATTTAACACACCCTTGACTAATTTAAACGATCCTGTGATCGTTTAGGTTAGAACTTTTGATTCACCTATTTTAGGTGTCCCTGTGGGTAGGATTATGTCTTCTGCGGGAGAAAGTTCTTTTGTGTTCACCTCAGCCATTCCGGTTGAAGAGGTATTACCTCCCCCGGTAAGTGCCCCTAGATCTAGTATACCTTCTACACCTTTGACTCCAGTGATCCGGGTGGTTCAACCACCGGTTCACTCAAACCTAGCAGGTACTTCTGGTGACATGGTTACTAGGATCCCTAGTATACCTACTATTCCTTCTTCCTTTCCATATACTACCCAGAGTGGTCCGGTAGGATCCTCGACGTTCGTCCAAGGATTTCCTTGGAATGGGGGGCACAGTCTCCCATCCACTCCATACGTAGGACCATCACCTTCCTATGTAGTAGTGTAGTTTGGGAACAATACCTCTTATGGGCAAAGTTTCCAAACTCCGATTTCGATTCCGTTTATGAGCTCTCCCTTTTCGTTGTTCAGCGGAAGGATACTGGCTCCTATCTTTCAGACCCCTGTTTCTATGGGGACGGACCGAACTTCTTATACTGCACCTCCCACACATAATCCTATGGCTTACGGATGGAATCTGTTTCAAAGTACTCTACCCACTTCGCAACCGGTGGCAGGGGGCAACCCCACTTTTACCTATGGGCATTCGGGGGTAGGTCCCTCGAATCCCTAGGCTGGCACATTTACTACCCCGGTTCGACCCAAACTTCCGTTCCTGGCAACCATAAATTTGCCAGATTTGTCAAAATTGATGAATGACCTGGTCAGGCATGACCCCTTATGACCACCTGTTCCCACCAAATTGCCATCGGACATCCCTAAATTCGAGGGCAAAGTCGATGAAGATCCTGGGGCTCATGCCACCACATTCCATTTATGGTGTTCTTCAAATTAACTGAATGAAGATTCAGTACGGTTGAGGCTGTTCCAGAGAACCTTAACAGGCACTGCGGCAAAATGGTATATTGAATTGCCTTCTGCTGCTTTCAGTAGTTTTTGGGACTTGGATAGTGCATTTCTTAGCCACTTTCAGCTTCCCGTCCGATATGATTTCGGAACGGACTTGTTGTCTACCTTTAGGCAGAAAAAGGATACCCACATCTCAGATCACATCCAAGAGTGGAGGAGGTGGAAGAGCCTTATAAAAGCCACTATTCGTCCTGAGTTTCTTGTAGAGCGGTTCCTTAAATCCCTGTTACCCTACATATCTAAGGACATATCCACCTCAGGAGTGATGGATGAAGAAGAAGCCATTCTAAGGGCCCAGCAACTGGATTTGATTTATTCACAATCTGGGATCTTGTATGAGATTATCCTTGAGGCACCAAGGCCTACGCACGATGCGGAGAAGCCTAAGCCTGGACCCCATGCCGATGGTGTGGTTGGGACCGTTAACTCTCCCACTGTAGAATCTTTGGCTAAGCAACTTCATCAGTTGTCCGTCAAGCAGTCTACGATGGAGGTAGCAAAGGCTGCCCCATCCCCCTAGAGTGCAAATGTTTTTGCACAAACCTCTCAGAAGGGCAATCAGCAGCCCGACGGGAAGAAAAATAAAGGAAAGAAGGGAGAGGGAAACCAAAAGAAGCAAAATCCCATGAACAATGCTGCCGGGGGCAAGAAAGAAAAGAAGAAGGTCAAGTTCCCATGTAATTTGTGCCATGAAGACCACCTTACTCACCTTTGTCCCCTTATGGATCAAGCCCAGAAGCTACTTAAAGCTGAACAACTGGTTGTCCTGAAGGATCCTTTTCCCCAAGGACAGAACTCTTCTTTAGCTTCTAATGTAGCAGGGGGCACTCAAAGTGCCCCTGACCCAAACTATATCAACATGGTTCGATCTTCGAATTTATTGCAGAAAAGTAATACAAATTATGAGAAAGAGACTCCGAAGAAGGGTAAAACTGTAGGTGAAACTTCTAACCCTCTCACAATAGAGAAGCCTGTTGAAACTATGCCGAAGATATCGAAAGGTGTCTTCAAGAAGACCTTGCATAAACCTAACGCCAGGGCTGCTTCAAACTACTCCGTGGTTGAATATTTAGCTCAAACCCCGTGTGCAATGTCATCTTTAGAAGTGTTACAGAGTTTTCCTGCCTAGTGGGATGCCCTCTTAGCAGCTTTAGGCAGCATGGACTCATCGAGTCTCATGGAAAAATTTCATTTGTCTGATGTTAAAATTTGCCTACCTTACCATGTAGCCTTATCAATAGATGTCATCTATGGTGGAAAGACCATTGGAAGGGCAGTTTTTGATGAGGGTTCTTCTACATGTGTTATGTCCTTGACCTGTTGGAAAGCTCTTGGATCCCCAGAGCTAGTCCCATCAAACACTTTGCTTATTGCTTTTGATGGAAGGTCCTTCCGTCCGCATGGTATCCTGCTGGCTTTTGAAATTAAGTTGGCAGGAAAAGCAGTGTCTGTTGAGGTAGAAGTGATTGATGCTCCTTTGGACTACAATCTACTTCTGGGAAGGAACTGGACTTATGCGATGTCCACTATTGCGTCGGTCGTTTTTCGTGTAGTGGTTTTTCCACATGAGGGAAAGTTGGCTACTATTGATCAACTTGATTATACTCAAAAAGGTTGTTTAGAGTCTAATGAGTCCGCTGTGCCATTGGTTGATCAGGTCAAACCTGCTGCACAGAGCTTGGGGGCCGGAATGTACACATCACTGATAGGCACGTTTGATCTTCCAGCCCCGGTTAATTATATTGGTTCTACTAGTGTGGGGAAGTCCATAGATAGGGTTGTCGATAGGACTGATCCTTGGGTTCTCCCATCCCCCCATGAACCGAAAGTTCCCTTATCGGCAGTGGAGGTAGCTTATCAAGCTATCATGCAAGCCATTGTTGATCCCATTCTAGATCCTCTAACAGTCTCAGAAGATTTGGAAGAAGTCTATTTGCCCGCATGGGCGGAAAACTCTTTACACTCTATAGATTGTTTAGACATGGTTTTACCTTCTGATGAAGCCATTTTGGAAGCCATGAGTGGACGTGGTAATATTTGTGAGGATCTTCATCATCGTTGCTATTTTCTTCCAGAACTAAGTAGAATAGAAAATCAAGAGTTTTAGTTGAGACTGTCAGAAGATGTTGATATACCTATCAATCCCTCGCCTAGAGAAGGAATGTTTGTTGAGGGGAATATGGAAAATATTTCTGCCACCATACCTATTAACATCTCTGTGAACCCTGATGTCGTGGAAAACATATATATAGGTGCAAATTGCTCTCCTGAAGAGATTGCCATCTATACTGCCCTGTTTTAGGAATTCCACGATGTCTTTGCCTAGTCATATGAGGAGATTCCAGGCATAGATCCATCGATTGTTGAACATGAAATCCAAACATCCTGATGCCAGACCGGTTTGATAAAAGTTAAGACTTGTTAACCCACGCAAAGCGGTGGCTATGAAGGCGGAAGTTGAAAAGCTGTTGAAGGTTGGTTTTATCTATCCCATAGCTTTGACAGAATGGGTATCCAACCCTGTTCCTGTTGATGAAAAGCAAGGGACTATCCATGTTTGTATAGACTTTAGAGACCTCAATAAAGCCTGTCCTAAGGACAACTATCCCATGCCATTTATAGACCAGATTATAGATGCTTGCGTGGGAAGTGAGGTGTTTTCATTTATGGATGGTTTCTCCGGATACAATCAAATTCAAATAAAACTTCCAAGACCAACATAAAACTGCTTTCATTTGTCCTTGGGGCACCTTCACGTATAAGAAAATGCCCTTTGGATTGAAAAATGCTGGGGCAACCTTTCAACGGGCTATGAACTTTGCTTTCCATGATATTATAGCCATTGTCAAACCATACCTTGACGATCCGCCTACACCTTCTCGTAAGAGGATTCAACATCCAGATCATTTACGGTTGATATTTGAGAGACACAGACATTATAAAATCCGCTTGAATCCCCACAAGTGTGTATTCTGTATCGAGTCAAGAAGATTGCTTGGGTTCATTGTCTCTAGTAGAGGCATCCAGGTGGATCCATTGAAAGTTGAGGCCATTGTAAATCTGCCTCCTCCTTGTTCTATCAGGCAACTTCAAAGCCTGCAAGGAAAGTCTAATTTTCTTCGACGTTTTATTGTTAACTATGCCAAGATTACTAAAGGTTTCATGCGCCTGCTCAAACAGGACACCCCATTTCTATGGGATGAAACCACACAACTTGCTTTCGAGGCATTGAAAAAAGCTTTGTTGTCGGCACCCTTATTGCGTCCGCCAGATTATTCTAGGGATTTTATATTATATCTGGCCGCATCTGAGTCGACCATTGGGGTAGTGCTAGTCCAGGAGGATGATAAGCTTGTAGAGCATGTCGTTTATTATCTTAGCCGTGCTTTGGCCGGACCTGAACTTAGATACTCTCACATTGAGAAATTAGCCTTAGAAGCTGTTTATGCTGTTCAGAGGTTACGTCACTACATTTTACTAAGGACCACCATAGTAGTGGCAGATGTGAATCCGTTCCAATATGTTTTATCCCGACAGATTGTTGGGGGGGAATTTAACAAATGGATAGTCATTCTCCAAGAGTTTGACTTGGATTTCCAGTCCACTAAGTCTAAGAAGTCCTTAGTTTTTGCTGAACTTATAGAAGAATTCCTACTGAAGAAGATGTAGCTGTTGAAGATGACTCATTCCCAGATGAGCACATCTTCTTGATATCCACCTCTGATCCTTGGTATGGAGAAATTCTTATATATCTCCAGACTTTGAATTATCCTGCAGCTTCCTCAAGGGAGGAACTACGTAAATTACGCCTTTATGCAAAGAACTACCTCATCATAGGAGATACATTATATTGATGAGGGGTAGATTCCATCTTACATTGTTGCCTTACCCATGAGGTAGCGGAGATTGTCCTAAATGATTCCCACAGTGGAGCCTGTGGGGGTCATTTATCTGGGTTAGCAATGGCCCAAAAGATATTATGTGCCGGTTATTTTTGGCCCACGATATTTAAAGATTGTGTGGAAGCAGTGAATCACTGTCATCCGTGTCAGCTTTACACCAGGAAAATGCGGTCACATCTTGCTCCGTTATTTCCCGTTGTCTCGGTAGGCCCCTTCATGAAATGGGGGATTGATTACGTGACATGCAACCCAGCCTCGGCTAGGGGGCATAAATACATCATTGTCACTGTTGACTATTTTACGAAATGGGTAGAGGCAATGCCTACTTTTAAAGCCGATGGGGAAACAACAACTTTCTTTGTATTCAATCATATTATAGCACGATTTGGTATACCCAAAGTGATTGTCACTGACCATGGTAGTCATTTTCAAAATAACATGATGACAAAACTGACTACTATGCTTGGATTCAGAAAAGAACATTCATCTTCGTACTATCCGCAAGCAAACGGTCAGGTTGAGGGTGTCAACAAAACTTTAAAAACTATCCTTAAACGTATAATTGACGTAGCCCATTCTAACTGGCACATCATGCTATATCTTGTTCTTTGGGCCTACCGAACCAATGTAAAAACTGCTACGGGTTTCTCCCCTTTCCAACTCGTTCATGGAGTGGAAGTAGTTACTCTGATTGAGTGTGAAATTCCGTCTTTAAAGATAGCTATTCATGTGTTATCTGATACGACGGAGCTTGAGGAACGTCTGGTACATTTAGAACACCTAGATGAATAGCGTAGAGATGCGCTGACCACTAATCAAGCTCATAAAAATAGGGTCAAAACTCAGTATGATAAATCGGTCAAACCTCGAGTTTTCTATGAAGGGGAACTTGTTTTGCTTTGGGACCAAGACAAAGAACCCCTGGGGGCAGGAAAATTCAAGGCCATGTGGTTAGGACCTTATGTCGTGTCGAAATTTTTGAAGAAGGGCGCATATGAGTTAGTTGATTTTGATGGGAATAAGCTGCTTGAGCCTAGAAATGGGCTCTACCTGAAAAAGTACTATGCTTAGGCTTTGCACTTTTTCTTGTATTTTTATCTACATTAGGTTGTCGGTTTTGTTTTTTATATTATCTGCTGGTTGTTGCAGATGTCTTCTAAAAGGTATATAGGGTTCGCTGATGGTGTTAGCCGTCACACTTGTAACCTAGCTTCAGCAGCATGGGTTATTTATTCTCCCTGAGGATAACTTGTTGCCGCGGGAGGCGCTTGTTTAGGTCCTGCTTCTAATAATGTTGCTGAGTATAGGGCTGTAATTGAACTCCTATGGGATGCTTTGTCACGTGGAATCACCCAACTTGAAGTTCATTTAGACTCTCAGCTAGTGGTCTCCCAGCTCAATCGAGCTTATTAGGTATGAAATCCTATTCTATTACGTTAGTTCATGCAAATTCGGTTACTGGAAAGAAATTTTGAAGTTATTATATTCAATCACATTCCACAAAATCAAAATCAATTGACTGATGCATATGCTAATTACATTTTAGATTGGCATCTAACACACATTTCATAAAGATATATAGCACACATATAAAAAACATTTGTAAATAAACCACCACCAACAACAATATATATATATGTAAAATATCTGTCCATAGATAGGTCAATTCTGATCCTCAGATCCTGTCATATACAAAATATACAAAAATGTGGATCGTAGTCCATCAAAATGTCCTAGATCTACGCAGGACCACCCTGGTCACTTGGACCACCTTGGTCCCCATGGTCCCTCTGTACTTTGGCTTCCTTAGCCTCTTCGGCTTCGGCAGCCTCCACATCCTCTATATATACAAGCACTGCTTTGACCACTCGCCTGAAAAGACGTAACCAGACCGGTGGAACTCCAACAACGAACTCCTACATGGTAGTCGGGATATGCTCTATCCGCAAGGTAGGTACTCTTTAGGTCAGCATGGCTAGCTTCCCCTCTAGCACCCTGATCAGTCCCGGGTCTTTGCCAATGACAGGATGAACAAACATGCGTGGATGTCCCTCAGGGCGGACCGGTCCAATATCTGCATTTTGATACATTTATAGGATTAATACTTGTGCATATGTATATATCTATCATTTTAAAATTCATAAAAATTTGAAAAATGATAAAAATTAAAAATTATTTACCTAGCTCTCCCCATGCTCCCCCTGGAGGGAGGACAAGGTCTGGGTCACCTCAAAAGTCCATGCCGGCATATGGAAACTTCTCCAGTGCCGGCAGCTGTCATTCCCACCAGGTATAGAAATCATCATCATATACACTATGTATTGTGTCTCCTCCTCCTTGACGGAGGAAGATGTCTCCCCACCTGCTCAGCCTCGGCTAACGTGGAGATCGGACCGGTAGAGGTATGGCAGGGCTCAACGCTGGTACTCTCTCAAAGAAGAAGGCAACTAATATGCTCGCATAACCAAAGTTTTTTCTCCTTCCTCTCTTGCAATCGGACAGTTGTCTTTTCATGATAGGGACAACTCCCGAACACCAATCATAGAGAGCACCACAAAAACAGTCCACTGCCAATCTCATTTGGTTCCGTGTAGCCAAATGTAAAGAGGAGGATCTTGAAATCCTCACGATGGTGCTTGCAAGTACCTATAGAGTAAAGTCACGGATATGTACAATAGGGACACAACTCCCTCTCTTTTGAGTACCCGGTGTGCAAAACACATCTATGTAGTTCTGAACACTTAAAGGGTCACCACCTCGGCCAGTGCCCTCTAAGTTAACCGGTGCTCCTCGACATGACAGACCGGTAATGAAATACATGTGCTCAGTAGTAATCTCCAAGGTTTCACCCTGTAGGTTGAACATCCCCAAATCATGATCCCAATAATTTATCATGAACTCAAGTAGCAGACATTGGCCCGCATGGGTGATGTGCAAAATAATTTTAGTAGCCCACTTGTTCGCAATGCATGTATAGTGGGCACACTTTGGAGCGCTGCTTGGTCCATTATTTCATGCTCCCGTTCCCTCCATTCCAGAACCATCTTTTCACCTAGTAAAACAGGTAATTTGATTCAGTAATTTCATAGAAAAATTCTAATTTTTTTTCTCATATTTAGCTTTTTATCCTTCACGCAGTACACGCGACTGTCTAGTTAGACATGTCACGTACTATACGTGACTGTCTATATAGGCAAAACACGTTCAGAATGCGTGTACGCAAGTATTCACACTGTCAACCCGCGTACGCGCCGTGACATGCTTCAGGATGCTTTTTAACATGAAATTCGAACTCTAAATTAATAATTGCTAGGATCAAAATGAAGATCTCAGGGTGTAGGCTTACCTGCAACTTGCGGAATTTGATTTCGTCGGTTGGATTGTCCACAACGATTGAACAAAGGTAGAGGGAAGAGCTTTCTTTTTATGGCTGAAAATTTCAAATGGTGAGTTTTGTTGTGATTTTCAACTATTTATAGAAATTTTTATTTCTCTACGTGGGTTTTTTCTATAGTTTGAAAATCCATTCAACTAATACCATATTTCTTTTTTGCTTTGAAACAAGTTTTCCACCATTATCAAGTGTTGTTGCTCCAATAGGGTGGTTTGTCATTTCCAATACATTTTTGGCATCTTTATTCAATCCACATTAACCTTAACATTCACCATTTTGCCACGGACTATGGTATTATACACCATTAGTTCCCTATTTTTACCATTGTTCTTCCATGGATAGGACCCTTTTTTCATGAGTATCTTCCTTTCAAGCCTATATTGTTCTTTGGTACTCATGCCGCAACTGTTTCAGGTACAGGGGTACCCTCTTAGCTATTTTTCACGCCAAATAGAGTTTCTTTTGAATCTCTTTTTACAAGATATCCCTTTCTAGGACTCCCTGCCCTTATGGAGTTTCTTTAGGCCCAGGTCTGACTCCTTCAAAACAGACTTGACTGCCGAGTTAACTCTTCCATTCAATCTCGTTAAGAATATGTGAACGGGCATCCGCATTGGTGGTAGGTTATCTCTTTCTCGGACCATGTAGAATAATACGAGAAGGGATCGCTCTCTTTTCTTTTTGAATTGAGAAGAGTATTCTCAGGTATAGGTTTATCACTTTTCCGGACTTGAGGGACTAAATTTACGGAAAAGGAACACCCGGTATGAGCTTAGTTTTCTCTTTTTCGTGCTCTGGACCTAAACATGAAAAAGATTTCGAGTGTACTTTGTGTCTTTGTCATGCTCGTTAAACACTTCAGAACAAAGCAACGAGTTTATTGTTGTAAGTCCCATTTCTCGTAATCAAATGGATCTTTCTGAGTGATCTTTCTTTCCTTCACACTCGTAAAACTCAAGCTATTTTATGCTATTTTGGAAGGAGCGTTGGGTAGGTGGTAATTTAACCTTTTTCGGACCTCCCTGACTAAGTACGAAAAAGGTTCACCTTTTCTTCTATGGAAGTTAAAAGAGTTCTTCTATGGTATGTTTTATACTTTTTCGGCCTCAGGAGACTAAATTGGATGAAAAAGGACCCCCCTGGAGTCTTCTTTGGAGTTTTCAGACTCTCTAAATGTGAAAACACCAACTGAGCATGTACTATTTCGGGCTCATTAAATCCACGAATCAGTGACACTACCAAGCATTATTTTCCCGTCTCTTCAAGCTTGTTAAAAAATGAAGAGGGATCCGAGTTAACTTTCCTGTACTCGTTAAAATTTAACAGGGAAGGTAAGGAAGAAGTTTTGTCTTGTTTTCAGTAGTGGAAGCATGTCCTCCTTGAACATAGCACTCTTTGTCTTTTCCGATATCCATGTTTCAGTGATCACTTTTGTTCAGCTATTACTTTGAGTTTCCTACTCCTCCTCTTGTTCGTTATACCTGGGGAATCTGATCATGTCTCCTACATGACAGATAAGTCTAGTTGTTCTATTTATAAGTTAACCGCTGCCTTGGGTCATCTTTGTGTCGTGCTCATTGTTCAAGGATTTCACCCAATGTTTGATTTATATCCTGATCCCATCATTGTTATATCTGTTATCTATTGTGTTTCCCTTCTGTTACCGAGTTCCTAGTCACTCTTGTGATCCGTTGGAGGATCTATTGCCTTCCTTATCACAGCATGGTTCCGTTTCAGTACTTCCTGAAGAGGAAGACCTAGAGTTTTGACGATCGTACCTCAGGATTCACTTCCCTCATTAGTGAATTCCTTTGCTTCAGTTGTTAATTATTACTTATTGATTGACAAACTGTTGAATCCCTTCCATGTTCGACTTCAACCTACTTTTATTCACATGGCTGGGATTGTATTGGTTCTTTGGGATAGTTTATGAAGACCTTATTTCCTCATCTATGGACTAAGTTGCGCAAGATTATGTTCTATTCATGTACACAGCTTCCAAATCTTTGAAGACTCATCATTCTTGTATATTGTGGCTTTGATCCACCTTTGTAATATACGTGGTTTCATACTTGTATCATATGATATACTCTAATATTGTAAAGGATCTAGTGTTCCAGTAAATTGAACATAGCATCCTCAAATATGACTTTGTATATGACATTACTATGTATTTGTTTCAGGTACTATCTCTACTCCATTGGATTTCTAATTTCTCTTTGGACCCCATGGACCTATATTATACTTTGATGTTCCAAGATTATTCCCAAAAATCACCTATTTATACCTATACATGACTTTTAAAGCCATACTCATGTGTATACACAACTTTTGAACTCAAACCCATGTAGATCGGGATGTGTGCATAAAGACAAATCTTTTTTGATTTTTCCTCATAGTGGTCCAAATATATTGTCTCTTGGCCTTCCATATGCCTTGAGAACGCTCAGACTCGATGCTCCATTACCTCTTTGGAGTGCTATATATTGAGCCTCTTGGATACATTGAAGGAGGGTAAATTGAAGAGTAAGGAAACTATAGTCCATTGTTGCCTCATTTTGCTTATACTTGAGTATGCATCCCTTTGTCCCTTTGGAGCACATAGTGTTCTTCCCAAGCTTTCCTTTGCTTTGTGAGCTTGCTATCGAGAGATGGAGGATTGAAGTGGTGGAGGCCCAGGTGGATGACTTGGTTTCTCCGGTTTGCAGAAGTGCCGACAGAGTTTGTCACTATTGTATCTATGTTTTATTAATAGAAATATCTTTTCTTGTCCAATACATTGCATTTGAATATGAATATTGTATCCATGGATGTATTTACTTGCTTATACATGATTGATTATATATGCTAGAGTAGCTCTAACACATTTATATATATCATGCTTTCTTTGTTTGTTGTCACTTTCCACTTCAAAACTATAAAGAAAAAATGTTTTTCAACACTTACTGACATACTAGAAGCGGAGAAGAATAAAGAGATGAACGAATGAAAACAACACCATTCAACAACAGAGCCTTTCCCAAATATTAGCACATGATCAATGAATAGGATATGAGTGATGGCCAATGAACGAGAAAAACTGATACCCCATATGAGCTTCTTCAATTTTTCTGAATTGAAGACAATACTTAAACCCTCTATAAAAAGCATAAACAACAAGAGGTATAAGGGGCAACCTTGTTGCAAACCTCTACTCCCTTTAATAGAATTTGTTGGCCCACCATTGATGATAGCAACAAAATTTACATTTGTGATACAAGCCATAATCCAATCCACCACATCCATACGGAGGCCCGTCTGAAGAAGGACAAATCTCAAGAAAGACCAATCGACTCTATCATATGATTTTATAAGATCCATTTTCAAGATAAAATCCTTCAACTTTTTTTGTTTAATAGAATAAATACATTCATAGGGAACCCCTATGACGTCCAAGATATGGTGATTAGAAAAGAATCCAAACTACTCCTCTAATAGCTTCTATTCCGGAAAAGGATTAATATGAGGAACAATAATATTTGTGATTACCTTGTAAACTAGATTACACAAGGAGATTGGACGATAATCATTGAAGGAGCCTGGTTTATCTTTCTTGGGAATAAGAGTAATTTAAGTAACATTTAAACCATCAAGAATATAACCATTGTTTCTAGACTCTTCCACAGTGGCCAAAAGATCCGCTCCAACTAAATAAAAAAATAGATAAAGAAGTCTATTGACCAACCATCCGGTCTAGGTTCTTTATCTTTATAAAACATATTTAAAGCCCTCTTCATTTCATCCAAAGTTAGCTCTTCTCCAATTGAGGAACCATCTTCTTCATTGAAAAACATGGGAAATTTTCTAGCCACCTTTAGTTGGTCTTTGATCTTTAAATGTGAATCTTGAAGATAAACTTCTTTAAAGAAAGAGATAACACCTTCTTCCAGTGCCTTTTGATCAGAAATGAGAGAATCATTATTATCCTTTAATTTCCAAATGGATTTAATTAGTATCCTCTGATTAACAAAATTATGAAAAAATTTAGTATTTTTATCACCCCTTTGAAGCCACACATCCAGACTTTTCAATCTCATAGAATTTTCTTCATGATCAAGGATATTACCTTTAGTAGCTGTCAAAGATAAAAATATTTCTTTGTTTGCTAACGAGAACATATTTTCATTAGCATAATCAGACCCATCTCATTTTGATTCCTTCCCTTCATCTTTTTCTCCCATTCAATAACATCAAACTTGAGATTTTTTAACTTATATAACAGACCCTGAGCTTTTGTGCTAAAATTAAATCTTGTGAATGAACCTCAAAAGCATCTGAAGCAAGCTTCCAAGAATATTTCAAAGTAATTTTATTTCCTTTGTTTTTCTTTGTGGTTACATTTTGACATCGGCTAGAGGAAATGGGAATAACAAAGTCATATTGAGGCTTTCCTGAAAAAACGAGAATAACTTCCTTTGATCCTTTAGTAGAAACATATTCAATAGAACGAAGATCACCCGATCTAGAGATAGTTGGAGAGGGAGTGTGAGACAATTGAGGAGCAACCAAAGAGAGAGGTTATCTTTCCATACTATGAATAGTAACCAACTCCCTATGTAAAGAGGGGCTTTCACATACAACATAATTTAACCTATTATCTTCATGAATAGTACTAAATCCCTGGTCACCTCCTATAAGCCCAGAAGAAACAAATGGATCCTCCTGCACTTCATTTACTATAATAACCTCTTATTTATTATCAACCTTCTTATCAAGAAGAATATTTACTAGATCCTCTTTCTTTATAAATTTTAGAATAATAGGGAAGGAATATTTTAACATACCTAAAAACAAAACCGTCGAAGAGTGATCAAGAGGCAATTCCCGTTGAAGAAACGAATCAGACATGTCCCTTGTCCCCATTTCCGCTAAAGTATCCAAAATATCGAATCAGGATAAGCAAGAAGTAGGAAATTTATCCCTTAGATGGCCTACTTCATGGGAAGAAAAAAATCTAAAAGGAACCTTCCAATAGTCTAAATGCTGAGTAAACGAGACACCATTCCATATAACATTTACCTTTGTCGGAAGACCTTCTGAAGAGTACAATTCTACTAAAACCTTATGCAACCTTCTATCCACCACATTTAGGGTTTCATCCTCTATAAATATGAATCTTCCTATGGCATTTGCTACTGACATAAAACCCCCGAATGACCAACATTGTAAAGGAAAACTAGGTAAGATTAATCACATATGTCATTTTATAATATTTTCCTTCTAGGGATTAAACCCAACGCGCCATCTGAAAATAACTAATGAACCCTTTCTGATGACCCAAGATATCTATAAAATTACTTGCAAGCTTTCCTCAGTCAAAAAATGAAAACTCAACCATCCATTCATCAAGATATTGACCCTTGGAGTGTAGTTGATTAGAGGCTTCCAACAGGGTATCATCCAAGCAACAATTTCAGGTCTAGACATATTTACATATTCAAACCACCCCAACAAGGTTATTTTTGAAAGCCCTAACACCATATCAAAGGTAAACCTAATGCTGTAATCTGTTTATAAGTAAACCTAATACTGTGATCTAACATAAATGGTTATTGATGCAATCTAAATGGTTTCTAATATGACTAAGTGATAATAAAACCCCTTCCTGAAGGTCTGGCAATGTTGCGATAGTAAGAAAAGTAGATGCGCAAGATCCTCCTCCTCACTATGGAAACTTGGTTTTTGCATATCTTCCTCGAACATCTCGGGTGAGACTTCATCTACTTCGCAGGTGTTGCTGGACAGGGTAAAACCTGTCTGGATTGGTGATCAGGGAGATCGTGGTGTTTATGGGTGTTGACAGAGTGTGAACCCCTATCGACATATCTGTGTCAACAAATGGTTCTGTTGTCGGGACCATTATGCGAGAAGAAGGAGATATGTTGTGGAATCTGACCAGACCAGAGATTCAGGATTGGTTCAATCTGAAGGCTTGAGAATTTGCGATAGAAGAAAATCCGAATTCTAGATTAAAAACAAAAGAGTGGTTGGGAAGACATATATATTCTGGTACCCACGAATATTTCTTTGTTGAGTTTCCAATCATCTTGTACGAGTGGTTGGTGCAGCTAACTTATCAAAATAAAATTTTCAAGTTGAACCCACTTGCTGGACCCCTAAACTGATCTTGCAGTTGCAAAAGGTAGACAACATAGCATCAAGGTATGTCAAAGTGTGGCTTGACAACATCTTGGAAGGATACATCACTGAGTTCGCAGTTGACACAATCAAGTCCTACAACGATGAAAAACAAGAATCCTTCAAAGGACCAAGAGGTAGGTTTCTTCTGTCTTTACAACCGTGATTAAAATGATTATCTGTGAAAAGGGAATATTGAAGATGGACTCCAAAGAGTAAAAGATTTGGTGTGTGGAGGTTATGAGTACTGCGGAGATGAGGGTTGGATGGAATGATACAGGGTATATGGATGGGAGTTACGACAAAACTTTGATGGAAGTCGAGGAAGAGGGTGGTATTCTACGAAGTAGGGTAAGGTTTCAGCAAGAGAAGAGGTAGAGTCATTAGAGTAATTTTGGGGTCTAAAATGGGCCTCCTAAGGAAAATAATAAAATAATATTGATTAATTTTGGAGGAAGAAAGAAAAAAACTACTTTTTGTGTTCGTATTTTCGACATATCTCCTTGTGTTTTTACTCAAATTTCGATCGAGAGAGCTCGTTGGATGCAGAATTCGATTCTGCATCCAACGAGTACCCACACTGCATACTTTTAACAGACCCCGCTACCCCAAAAATAAGAAATACCTGAAAAAACGTGATGATGACATCATCATCATCACGTTTTTTCAGGTATTTCTTATTTTTTGGGTAGCAGGGTCCATCAAAAGTATGTAGTGTGGGTACTCGTTGGATGCAGAATCGAATTCCACATCCAACGAGATCTCCTGATCAAAATTTGAGTAAAAACACAAGGAGATATGTCGAAAATACGAACAAAAAAAGTAGTTTCTTTTTATGACAAATATGTCAATTCAACCATTATGGTTGACTGATTTTATTGAAATTCTATTGGTTCTTGAATTCCAACTCACAAAAACTTATTTTGGCACGTTTTCTTATAAGGCCCATTTTAGACCCCAAATTTCCTCTAATGACTGGGGAGAGTCCTGCTGCGACCAGAACAAGAAGCTACGAGAGAAGATCAAAAGGGACTAAGAGATCCTACAATGACAAATGAGACGATCAGAATACACCCAAGCTTGAGGAAGGACCAACTTAGAGTGACAACATACCTACGCGTTTATGCACTACGACACACTCAAGAAGAAACATGAGCTCAACACCACACTCTAATAGTAGTGGATTAGAGAACATAGGAAGAAGACACAGGATGGCGGGCGATGATGTGAATTTCCCCCTGTTTCATGGGAATGGGACTAAGGATCCTGAACAATACTAGTTTCTCTTTGAAGTAGTATGGACTGTAAAGCAAGTCTAGGATGATGATCTTAAGAAGGGTCAGTTGGCGAAATCTTTTTGAGGTCATGCACTGGAATGGTACATGAAGTTTGTAAAATTTCTGATAGGGAACCAAGCGAAGACTTTGGCAGAAATCAAAACTGGATTGATTAAATAATTTAGGAAACCCAAATCATAATCGCAGTATATCACAGAACTTAAAAAAAAAATATCCGAATGAATTGGTATAGGATTTCGATTAGCGATTCAAGGCACTGATGGCGAAAGTAAGATTTGGAATGAGCGATATACAACATAAGGAGTGGTTCATCGCAACATTGGTACCGCATATCAGAATGTCATTGATGGAGAAAAATATCATGACATAGATTGAGGCCCTAGAGATCACAATGAAGTTGGAGGCCTCACCAGTTTGGGAAACTAGCGTCGACACAAATTAGATCCAATCGCAACTAGCGAATCTGACGATTCAATTACAACAAATTAAGAAGGGAAAATAACTTTGTGAGGAAGTATGGTGCACTCGATGTCATACGGAGGGGCATCACAAGGATCACTACCTAGACTTCTACAACTACTTGCTGTCGGGAGCTCCAAATCCGCTAAATCAAGGTGGCTTACCATGGTGTCAGATCTGCCAAACTCATGGACATCAACATGAGGAATGTTTGTATCTTCAGAAGATGGTATTAAAGCCTACGAATTTGTATTGTAATTTTTGTCACTTTGTTGGTCATGAGGACAAATATTGCCGAGCATATGACCTGCTCCAAGATAGGATGATGGAAATGTACTACATGAAGGGAGAAGAACACAGACCAGTGGAAATTCCACTACCACAACAATCGCAGTTTGCTCCTCCACAACCACAATTTATTCCACAACAACCACAGTTTTCTCCACCACAACTGCAATATAATCAGATATAGTACGCTTTGCACCAGTCGTAGTATACTCAACCATAGTATACCCAACCGCAGAATGTTCAACAATATCTGAATCCCCCAGAACAACCACAACAGTAGTTCAACCAACTATAGTAGGAGGATTTCATGGAGGATTCCGAGGAGGACAAAATGGAGGTTTCGGGTGAGGAGGAGGCCAAGGTCCGGGACTTGTGAAATGTTACAATTGTGGAGTATTGGGGCATTATTAGCGCGATTTGAAGAGTGTCTGTGGCTCATTGCAAAATGGAAAGTAAGGAATGTTCCGCCACCACAGAACCAAAATCTGAATCAGAACGCGAACTAGTCAGTGAATCGACCACCGAATCATAACCAAGGTCCAACAGTCAGGAATATCTCAGCAGAACCAAGGCCTCAACCTAAAAATGTTGAACTTATTACAAGAGGAGGTGCAACAATAGGTGATGATGGTTCTATCCCACATGTTTGATTGATGAATCGAAAAAAGGTGCAATTCGATGTTGATGCCGAGAAGGATACGTTCTTTGAATCTTGGGACACCATAAGAAGAGATTCGTGTAAGTTTCCTATTTATGAAATGTTGCCTATTTTTTATTCAGCATTGGTAGCAGGACCATCACGAAAGCATGGTACACTACAAAGTTTCTTTGAATGTTTGCTATCGCTAGCAAAATATCCTGATGTGCTAGTTGAGAGCGCCAACCTGCTATATCGACTAGAGAAAGGTCGATAGGAATTCGCGGTGAATTCCTTACATAAGAAGAAGAGGGGGAAGGAAATGAGGATGAACGTCTAGATTGGTGATTATGATGTGGACTCAGTTATTTTGGATCTAGGTTCATATGTCATAATTTTGACAAAGCATACGTGGGAGAATATGGGGAAACCACAGTTTTTTTGGTCCCCTATATAGTTGTGATTGGCCAACCAGCCTAGGGTGACGCCAATTGGGAGAGTACGACGCTTAATGGTGGAATTAGAAGGGATGAATATCTATGCATATTTTTATGTTATCGAGATTATCGATGAAGGAAGCTCGTATCCTGCACTTCTGGGGATTGGATAAGCTAACGAAATCTTGGTGGTGATTAATTTCAAGAAGCGCGTGATGAATTTCGAAAACCATGACATCAGAGTCATAGCACCAATGGATCCAAGTGAAGGGAGAAGGTATTTCAAACTAGTCAAGGAAGAAGTTGTAGGAGGATGGGACCATGCATATAAAATTTCAGAGGATTATGTCCATACCACAATAGATGGAGAGCTTGGTTGGCCAAGCTCTAGCTCCACATCGTTCGATTCTGATGATGCGTTGGAAAATTGGCAGAATCGGATGCATGAGGTATTGATTTGAAAGTGTGGATGAATCTTCCAATCACTATGTTGGTTCACAATGAATATTGTCGGTCTACCGACGTATCAAGGATTTCCAAACTTACCTAAGTTTATTGATGAATTTGAAGACAAGGTCACAGAACTGTTAATGTATTTGTAACTTCGGAATGTATTCACTTGTATATCTTATGTATTGTACCCCGATGTTTATTTTGGGAAGTTTCTATAATGTATTGAAGTCATTTCATGCCCCAATGTGCCTATCGGGATATTCAATAATGTAAACAAGTCATGTCAAGTCATTATGGTTAACCCTCCTATTGATCAAGGGTTTAAGTCCCCACAATTGTGGGGGCTTAGGGTTATTAGACTATCCTATAGAAGTCGACCCTAGGTGAGTTATTGTAAGTTGGGGCAATAGTCTCCACCGTTGTGTTAAGGATAACCCTCCTTGTTGGTCGGAGGGGCAAAGTCCCCACAAGTTGTGGGGCACTAGGGTTATTAGAGTCTCCTAGAGATGTCGGCTCTAGTAAGTAATTATTAAGTGAGGCCAACATGTTGGAGTGGACATTAAGTGAATTAAATAATATAAATATATAGTTAGCCTCTCTATTTATTACACACACACTCACTCACTGGGGCACATGAGTGAAAGAGAAGCTGGGATCAGAGAGAGAGACTACTACTATCGGGAGATCATATTTATGTTTTCGGGTTTTACTTTTGGTGCTGATTCTATCTCTAAGGAAGTTGTGGGGTTTTCTCCTTTATGGTTTCCCTGAGGAAAATATTTGTGTTCATTGTCTCTTGTGTTTTATTGTTGTGCATGTTATTCTCTCAGATAAGATCCTAAGATTATAATGCTATCTTGAATGATAAAAATCTAACATGGTATCAAAGCTAACTTGAGAAGAAGACATTGTGCAGCTATAGAAGCTAGGGCTTCTTAATTTTTGGGTCTCTCTCCATAATCCATCAGCAAAATTATGCTAGGCTAACTCTCCATTGAAGGGCGCATCTTTCTGTCGAAGCGGAATTCAATTCCGAGCATTTTCAGTTTTCGATGCAGGAAATTAGGCCTTTCTACAGAACAAGAATTTTTGAGTGAGCCTGGTATAGGATTTATCTCCTCATCAAAATCAAAGTTTAGAGACCTGGGTTGAGATTTGTGGTTGGGTATAACTCTGGGAAAGTCAAACCCTAGTTTGACCCCAAGCTAGAAAAACCCTAAAGGATAAAACTGATAAGTTTTGGTACATTCGCGATATCTCGGTATTGGAGAAGGCTCAAGAGCTAAACTTTTCAAAGGCCGCATATAAAATATTGATTTATAGTGTGTCCAAAATTCAGTCTTAGATTCGATGTATTCTAGGAGATATGATCCCTCCAAGTTAGGGTTTTAGCCTCTTCAAATATTCATCTCTAAACAGGACACCTAGGGAGAATCACTATATCTCAGGATAAAAAGGTCCAAATGAAATTTATAAAGCTGTTCCAGAAAGGGCATAGAATTTAATTTATGTGGTCCAATTTTCAAAACCAGAAGATGAAACAGTGACACGTGGAAGTCTTTACAACTTCACTATGCTGAACAGTCCTGAAACAAGTCACCTTAGGAAAACACTCATAAGTCCGAATTGGTGAAACCAATTCTTATGAAAACTATGGTTTTGAAACAGGGACAGGAAAGGATACCTTAGTGTGAATTTTTAGACATATAGGAGTAGTAATTTTGTAGATACCGCCGAAACAACATCAGGAATTTATGCAGAAGAAATTGGAAAACTAGGGCTTCCTGTTCTGGGAGCTTCCCTCCATTGTTTTCAGAAAATGAGTACATTGGACAGATCACCTTGAAGAGGTATATCTTTCTATCTAATTAGATCTGAAAGATTCCAATTTTTGAAAATTAGGGTGTCTCTAACAAACCCTAGATCATCCAGCTCCGAAAGCAGGACAGACACCTCAAATTGGTAATATCTAATCTTTTGCTATTTTTATTTCAGGTTCTCATTTCAAAGTGATCTATCACATCAGCTTGATGATCAGCTTGGTGAAGTTGAAAAATTCCAAGCATGGAAGTATATTATCTCTCTGAATAAAATGAATTGGACACCTACAGAAGTAGAGAGGTTCCAGTTCCAGAGGGAGATGAGGCTAAAAGCCTTACACAAGAAGAACTTAGTCAAGACCAAGAAGATCATTGTTGATACAATAATGGATCACCTTGTACCACAAGTGTCTTCCCTAAAGACACCGAAAGAGATGTTTGATTCCTTGACCAAGCTATTTGAAGGGAATAACATAAATCAGAATATTACTTTGAGAAAACAGTTGAAGAATGTGAAGATCCAGAATGCAGAGACCATACAGTCATACTTTATGAGGGATTCTCAAATCAAAGAACAAATTGTAGCATGTAGAAGAAGAAGTGGAGAATTAAGAAGTGGTGATATCCACCTTGAATGGCCTCCCAAGATCATGGGATTCATTCATGCGAGGAATGTGTGCTATAAAAAAGTGATTACTTTCAGTAGACTCTGGGAAGAAGAAGAAGCTCGACTCATAATAAGAGAAGAGAAGATGGGAGCAACTGAAGATCAAGATCTTACCATCCAAAGAAGATCCCTCAAGCGATGAGGAATACAAAGAAATCAACTCTTGAAGAACCTCTTATCCATCTTAGCATTTGGATAATAAATGATGCTATTATGAATGAAGAAGATGATGAAGTTGAAGGCTCAAGAAGGAGTCTACCCATGAAACAAATAAAATAAGTATTCAATTGTCATTTCATGATATTGGTTTTTGTTTATACTCAGTTGATGTATTATGCATGATTGAATTAATGACAGTATACTACTAATATGCATGTGATGGGTAAGTAGCTCATGGTGCAATACAACTCTCCATTGCTACTTATCTAGAATGAAACCTCTTTGCTGACATATTGGATTAGTGCACAATCTCAATGTTGTCCTGGTAGAGATGGAAGGCATCTAGAAAGTTTCCGTGAGATATGGATGAATGTTGTATTGGATAAAATAGTTTCATGATCATATATTCATGCATAAGAATTTTCCATTATGAATATACCTTATGAAATGTTTCTAACCATACAACTAATGCATTTGACTTGTAGGAAAGATCGCATAAAATCGCCTACAAGCAAAGAAGGATGAGACTTGTTCCGATGAACAAGTGACGACAGTTCAAGATGAAGAATAATATGACTAATGTAGTGACATCATTGATGCAGAACCTTCCAGCCATGAAGAAGTAACCAAGAAGAAAGGGAATACCAGTTCAAGAAGAATGTTGTCTAGGGTGCAGTATCGATACATGAAGGGGAGTTCGTAGTTCCATCATGCAGTAGATGGAAGCATCGTGGGATACAAGCCAAGATTCATAGCATGAGGCTTCTCAAGAAAAGAAGGCATAGACTACGAAGAGACATTTGCAGCCACTACAAGTGAAATCACATGATAGGAATAATCATATGTGCAAATGAAAGAAAGCCTATCACAAGCTCAGAAGACACCCAGGGGATACATGAGGATCTTGATGAAGATCTTAACCTTTGCTACAAGGTTGAAGATGAAAGCCTATAGAGGATGACAAGCTCACAGATGGGTTCAAGAACTCTTTCAAAGATAGAGGATCTTGGTATCCAGTGACCCTAGATGGATACATAGAATATTAGTAGCAGAGGAAGCTACTTGTCACTCCAGTATAGAATGTTTCAGTGCATAGAGTACGAAAGACAGAGGGAGTATGATGCTTCAGAGGGAGTGACTACAGAAGATCTTGAGGTTCGACATGGCACAACAGGATGGATAGATTACTGATGACTCTAGTCTTTACTAAGAGTAAAGTCAATTCCAACCTTTGCTTCAAGGTTGAAGGCAGAAGACTAGTGATGCTCCTGTTATGTGTCGATGCACTATTTTCTAGGCATGGAGGTGTGGTAGAATGCAGATGGAATCTTCCTCGGACAAGGGAAGTATGCAGTAGAGATCCTGAATAGGTTCAGGATGATGGACTACAAGGCCATGACCACACCTATGGCATCGAACATGAAGCTATTGAGTGATTCTTCATCAGAAGCAGTTGATGCTATGATGTATCATCACATGATTGGGTCCTTGATGTACCTGACAAACACGAGACCAAATATTTGCTTTGCTGTGAACACCTTGAGCCAATTCTTGACAGATCCAAGACATGTTTACTTAATTGCTGCAAAGCATATTCTAAGGTACCTGAAGGGTACAGTTGATTATGGGCTCAAGTATGAGGCGAATCAGAAGATTAACCTGGAGGGTTATGTTGATTTAGATTGGGTGGGAAGTTCCATCGATAGGAAGAGTACTTCAAGGTGTTGCTTCAGTATGGGATTAGGTGTGGTCTATTGGTTTAGCAGGAAGCAATCCTGTGTGGCACTGAGTACAGCTAAGGCAGAGTATGTTGCAGCTTGTTCAACTAGTTGTGAGGTAGTATGGCTGAGGAAGCTACTGTCTGATTTATTTGATCTCCAGTTAGATGATACTTGTATATACTGTGACAACCAGAGTTGTGTGAAGTTGTTGGAAAATCTGGTGTTTCATGACAAGTCGAAGCATATCGAGATCAAGTATCACTATATCAGGGATATGGTGCAAAGAGGAGTAGTGAAGCTCCAGTATGTTGCAACAGATGAATAGATAGCTGATGTGTTGACGAAGCCATTGGCCAGAGTGAAGTTCGAGTACTTCAGGGAGAAGCTTGGTGTTCTCTAGTTCGAGGTTCCCTCCAAGGGGAAGTGATGAGTCCATGAGCCATTCTAACATGGTGAGAGGATTAAGTTCCTTCCATGGTCAAATAGAAGGGCTGAGCCATTCTGTCATGGTGAGAGGATTGGTTCCTTCCATGTCAGATATGAGTGCTGAGTCATTCTAATATGACTGTAGGATTGGTTCCTACATGATCAGATATAAGGGCTGTTGCCATTCTTTGAATGGAGGTACCTGGTCAGTTACCAGGAATACTTAGTCTGGGACTGAGGGCCATTCTGATATGACTGTGGGATGTAGTCTCACATGATCAGATATAAGTGTAGGGCCATTCTGATGTGATTGAGGGATGTGTTCCCACTTGATCAGATATAAGGGATGATGCCATTCTCAGGGAGAATGGAGGCACCTAGTTATTTACTAGGAACCCTTAGTCTAGGACTGAGAGCCATTCTGACATGGTGAGAGGATTAAGTTCCTTCCATGGTCAGATGTAAGGGCTGGGCCATTCTGACATGGTGAGAGAATTAAGTTCCTTCCATGTTTAGATGTAATGGATGGGCCATTTTGACATGGTGAGAGGATTAAGTTCCTTACATGGTCATATGTGAGGGCTGGGCCATTCTGACATGATGGTGGATGTGTTCCTCTCATGGTTAGATGTGAGTGTTGGGCGTGCATTTCTGACAAGTCAAGGACAAATGTAAGTGTTGGGCAAGCCATTTCGACTTAGGGTCAAATATAAGCGCTGAAGAAGACCTACATGGAGGCTAGGTCTATAACCAGCATGAAAAAGGTCTGGCTCTGTAGAACTTCCTATGACGAGAAGAATCATGAGATAGCACCAGTGATGATGATCCAGTAGTGATGATCCAGATCAAGTGATGATCTAGATCCAGTGATGATGATCCAGGTCGAGTGATGATCATAGATTCAGTGATGTTGATCCAGCAGAGATGATCCAGATCGAGTGATAATTTAGATCCAGTGATTATGATCTAGATCGAGTGATGATCCAGATCCAAATGAAGATGACTTGAAGATAAAAATGACCTGATGATGAAGATGACTTGAAGATGATGAGAACTCGATGATGATTCAGATGATACAGAGAAGAATACTTGTACTGATAAATTGTGTCAAGAGAATACCTTCCTAGTTAAGAGGGAGTGTTAATGTATTTGTAACTTCGGAATGTATTCACTTTATATCTTATGTATTGTACCCTGATGTTTATTCTGGGAAATGTTTGTAATGTATTGGAGTCATGTCATGCCCCGATGTGCCTATCGGGAGATTTAATAATGTAAACAAGTCATGTCAAGTCATTGTGGGTAACCCTCCTATTGATCAAGGGTTTAAGTCCCCACAATTGTGGGGCCCTAGGGTTATTAGACTATCCTAGAGAAGTCGACCTTAGGTGAGTTATTGTAATTTGGTGCAATAGTCCCCACCGTTGTGTTAAGGATAATCCTCCTTGTTGGTCGGAGGGGAAAAGTCCCCACAAGTTGTGGGGCACTAGGTTTATTAGACTCTCCTAGATATGTCAGCTCTAGTAAGTAATTGTTAAATGAGGTCGACATGTTGGAGTGGACATTAAGTGAACGAAAGAATATAAATAGAGAGTGAGCCTCTCTATTTATTAAACAGACACTCACTCACTCGGGCACATGAGTGAGAGAGAAGAAGTTGAAATTAGAGAGAGAGACTACTTCTATCAGGAGATCATATTTATGTTTTTGGGTTTTACTTTTGGTGCTGATTCTATCTCTGAGGAATTTTCGGGGTTTTCCCCTTTATGGTTTCCCTGAGGAAAATATTTGTGTTCATTGTCTCTTGTGTTTTATTGCTGTGCATGTTATTCTATCAGATAGGATCCTAAGATCATAATGCTAGCTTGAATGATAAAAATATAACAAGAACCACATAGATTATTAGCATTGGAGGATGCACTGAAGGCTACTCCAGCACGATGGTGGGTGACACATAAGAAATCGATCACTGGGTGGTCGATGTGTTGTAGGATGGTGGAAGTTCATTTTGGTGAGACAAAGCACTATCCAGCTAAAAAGTATAATGGAAGAAATGATCCTCATGATCATTTGAATGCATGTCAGACCATGTGGGTGTCATGAGCGAAGGATGAGTGCGTACATGCTTTTGTACACACATTGGATGAAATGTCGCGACAGTGGTATGTATCAACAGAGCTCCAGAGGGAGATCATGACCTAGGAGGAACTGGAAATTTGTTTCAGTCACACCTTCAGTTTTGTGGATGTTGATCTAGTGATTCATAGCGCGTTACAACACATTCATGATGTTGTATTGGAGGTAGTTTCAGTTGCATACCCTGAGGAGTCACATGAGGTACCAATGATGCAGTCAATGATGGAATGTTACAACGTAACAGGAGGACCTGATGATGGGGATGATTCGAGGAACATCAACATACTAGAATCGAAAGGAAGTTGGAATGTCACCGCATCTAAGATATCAACATACAAACATCACCAACCGCTGAAGATTCGGAAGGTCAAAATTGGGATAGAAGAAGAACCAAAGTTTGCTAATATCGGGGGCTATTGGGATGAAGAGACTATGAAAAATATTATCGATCTGTTGCACTAGTTTCATGACTTGTTTCCGACCAAGTTCTATAAAATGAAAGGGATTCTTTGCAATTTGGGAGAAACGAAGATCCCACTCAAACCAGATGCAAAGCCGGTAAAGCAGTGTTCGTATCGCTTGAATCCACAATACAAGGAATGAGTAAAGGAGGAACTTGATAGAATGTTGGATGCAGGGATCATTGAACTAGTCAAAGAATCAGAGTGGATCAGTCCAATGGTCATGCAGGACAAGAAGACAGTCAAGGTCTGGATTTGTGTTGATCTCAGGAAGCTCAATGATGCATGTTTGCATGATCCATTCCCTACGCCCTTTACTGATGAATTGTTGGAAGGAGTAGGTGGTCAAGAAGTCTACTCATTCATAGACGGATTCTATGGTACCATCAAATCAAAATTTCCAAGGAAGATCGCCATAAGACAACTTTTGTGATAAAATGGGGATCTTTTCACTATACGGTGATGCCATTTAGGCTCAAGAATGCACCTGCGATATTCTCTAGAATCGTCATTGTTGCATTTAAGGACTTCATTCAAAATTTTCTAGCGGTATACATGGATGATTGGTTGGTGTATGGGTTGGTAAAGGATCACTGTGAAAATCTGCGATTGATGTTGGAGCGATGTCAACAACACCATATTGCGCTGAATTCAAAGAAATGCATATTTTGTGCGCCATTTGGGATTCTGCTGGGACACATTTTCTATAAGGAGGGGATGTTGGTTGATCCAGCTAATATTGCGCTCATTGTTAATCTTCTACTACCGATGAATGTGAAACAACTCAGAGCAACATTGGGACATATGGGATATTATCGTAAATTTGTCAAGGGATATGCTATGATCACAACACTAATGGAGAGGTTGTTGAAGAAAGATGCACAGTTTGAATGGAGTCATGAGTGTCAAGGGAGTCTTGAAACTCTGAAGAACAATATGATTACCGCACCAATATTTGTATTTCCAGATTGGACAAAGGAATTTCATTTCCATGTTGATGTGTCCTCTATTGCGTTAGGAGTGGTCTTGGCCCAACTCGGTGAAGGAGATATTGACCATCCAATTGTGTTTGCCAATCGAAAGTTGTCAACTGCAGAATGGAACTACACCATGATGGAACGTGAAGGTTTGTCAATGGTGTATGCGCTTCAAAATTTTCACCACTATATGTTGGGAGGCCATTCAAGATGTTCACTGATCATTCTGCACTGAAGTACCTGGTGAATAAGCCTGTGTTGGGGGAGAAGATATGTCGTTGGCTAATACTCTTTTAAGTGTTTGATTTTGAAATTATTGTAAATCTTGGTTGCTTGAATGCTGGACCCTATCATTTTTCGTGGATCAAGATAGGCAAAGAACTAACTAAAATCGAGGATGGCTTACCTGATGCGCAGTTATTCAAGGTAGCTATGGTTGATGACCATTATGAGTAGATAATTCAGTTTTTGTCGACAGGTAAAGCTCCAGATTATTTCACTACAGGACGGAAGAAGCAGTCGGTAGTTAAAGCTATGAATTTTCAACTGATTGCTGGACAACTCTACAAGATGGGACCTAATGAGATTCTATGATGTTATGTCTTACCGCATGAACAAGAGAGGATATTGGTAGAAGCACATGATGGGGTTGTAGGAGGAAACTACGGAGGTAGCGTAATTGTAAGAAATATACTTCGCATAGGCCTCTGGTGGCCAACTCTATACAATGACATAGCAGATTATACCAAGAGTTGCGATGTATGTCAAAGAACTGGGAAGATGTCATGACAGGATGAGATGCCCTTAGTGCTGCAGGTGATGTTGCATCCATTTGATAAATGGGCAGTGGATTTTTTTGGACCCATCAACCCATCAGGAAAAAGGATAGGAGAGTGATATATTATCACCATGACATATTACTTGATAAGGTGGGAGGAAGCCGTGCCAGTACTGGATTACACTGCTACGATGACAATAAGGTTTCTATTTGATAACGTTGGCACTCGATTTGGATGTCCAAATATTTTATTGAGCGATCAGGGAAGTCATTTCATCAATAGAACCATCGGTACACTAATGAAGGAGTTCTAGATTCAGCACAAGAAGAGCACTTCCTATCATCCGCAAGCTAATGGAATAGTCAAAGCGTTCAACAAGGTATTGGAGCATGCACTCACAAAAGCCTGCAATGCAAGCCACGATGATTGGGACTTAAATATTTCATCGATCTTATGGGCTTATCGCACAACCTACAAATGGTTGACAATGATTATGCCATTCAAGTTGGTGTATGGAAAAGAATTAGTGATGCCAATGGAATATATTATGCCAATTTTGTGCATCGCAATAGCGACAGGGATGGACGATGCAAAAGCACTAGAGGTATAGCAGGGTTTTCACCCCTGCTACATGTAAAAGAACCCCCCTTCTGTCAATGAGACAATAGGGTAGAGTTCGTGGAAGACATACTACAAAAAACAATGATATCAATAAATAAAATATATAAGCAAATACAACTAATCTAAATAAAAGAAAAAAACATGAACATATACCCTCTTCTTCTGAAAATGGGCCACCGTGCCCGATCTTGGAAATGGTCCGCCTCTCCACAGGCTGGTTGGTACGAAGGATTCCTCATCGTACTGGATGGGAGATGGTGGGGCTATGGAATGATTGGAAAAAATATGTGAATACTTTGAGAGAAATGGTTTCTCACTGTACTCAAGGAATATAATAATGAAAAGGGATAAGAATCTTCTTGATGGAGACCTTCACACTATTTTTATAATAAGTTTTTAGGTTTTTTGTCTTCTTCCCTCTTTTAGGGTTTTGGAACCCTAGTTAGGGTTTTAAGCCCTATTTAGGGTTTTAGGCCCTTTTTGGGTTTTTTAAGCCCTTTCTGTGTTTTAGCCCTTTTTTGGGGTTTAACCCTTTTGTGAGATTTTTGGCATTTTTGTGGGTTTTTTGGTCCTTTTTGAGAGAAAATGAAGATAAACCATAGTTGTGAAGGTCAAAGGTAAGGGGAAAATGGTAGGAAAATGATGTATGTATATGGTTTAGACCATGTAGATCTAGGTGAGCAATTTTTTGTGTTAACAAATTCCCCCCTGATGTGTGAGGGTAGGAGCTCGTCGTATGGCCGACAAACATCATAAGATCATGGGGATAGTGGAGAGACTGGAGAGACCTATGAAGAAGTGTTGATTCCTCATTCAAACCATGGTGGATTTTGGTTTTTGTATTAATATTGGTTCCCAACAATGGATGAGATACAAAGAATGTGTGACATGTATATGGACAAGGCGGGCATACCCATGCTCGTAACAATGTCAAAAGAATAAATAATGGGATTAATGCTCAAAAATATGGGATCCGATCAATACATATACAACTGATGTTACATAATGGTGGCCTCAATGAGAGGCTGAATATCCTGCTGATATGAAGAACTGATACATAGGAACAATGGAATTCTCTTGGATGCAATATCCTCATAATTGATGCTTTGCTAAATCTGGAAATGTACATAGCTGGAGGGATTCCATGATGGGGAGTCAGAATCTCTATGGTACAATATGCTGCCTCAATACTGGAGCTACATAGAAGCAATTCTCTGGGGATTCTAAAAATTGTTTCCAATGCAACCCGGAATTGACAAGGGACATGAACTTGTCTAGGTCCCATAATAGACTCACTAATGTGCTAGAGTTAGGTGACAACCGGGGTCTTCAATCAAATAATGCACGGACCAATACCCTGCACGAATCTCAATAGTGCGATGATGTAGCTGAGGTTGAGCATGTGAGACACAACCATCCCGACATGCACTAATGACTCCTCTCAAGTGGTCCAAGGAACTCATCAATAAGTTGAATGAAACCAGGATACAGGGACCTCTGGGATAGATGTGTTGATGTCGATAGAGGGAGACCTGCAACTAATCAAGGAAATAATGTTTCCTTAAAGAGAAGCACGAGGGGGATAATCAAAGATGTGGGACAATCTGGGGACTGGCACAATAAATGGGGGAACAGGGGCAAGGGAGTACGGGGAACTCAAACTTCCTTTGTTCAGAGTATGACGACAAGGATGACCTGGCAACAAATGAAATTGACTCATGGGATCAGGATCATAGCTGTAACACCGGGAATGTGACTGCAGATGGGAAATACTGAGGGAGGTAACTAGAATAGTGATATGCAAGGGGTCCTAGGAAGACTCATCACATAATACTATGAACAAAGGTGACCCAAAGGGGTAAAGATGCCCAACTGTAATATATAAGGTGGCACCGAAAGACACTGTTATGACACGATCTCGTGGATTTTTTAGCAATCCCTAGAAAGTAAATGCTCGATGGTGTTTTCATTTTTAGAGAGTCTGAAGATAGGAATAAGACACTAGTGTGGTCTCTTTTTAATATTTAGTCTCCTGAGTTCGAAAAAGGATAAAAGTGTGCACAGAAGAGCTCTCCCAACCTTTAGGGAAGGAATACTTCTTTACCGTTTGTAGTCCAATCAGGCCGAAAAAGGTTAAACTTATCATGACTGGATGGTCATTCAAATACTTTTACGAGCATGAATGAAACCAAGTTTGCTCGGCAATATTTTCTTGATGAGAAGGATGGAAAAGAGATTAAATACAACCCATGATGATATTTTTTGTAAAGTTTGGTCCCAATTCCCAATAAAGCATAAAAGGATGCAAAGGAAAACGTTCCTGTCTAGAGTGCGCCAAGGTGGTACTTTTCTTATGATAGTCTACATAGTCTGAAAAAGGGAGGTAAACGAGGTTACATAGACGCCCTTTCCAATACTTTAACGAGTGTGAAAGGAAGCAATCATGCTCACCGATCTTTTCATTCTTTTAAGAGTTATAAAAGAGCTTAACATAAATTCCATAATGGTCAATCAAGCAAGGGGGAAGTGCTCGATATATGGAAAAGAGGTTATGTTGTGAACGTGGCTGATGGGCATAAAATGCAGAACACTAATGGGGTCCCCTTGCGGGACAATGGATGACGGTAAAAAATGGTTGACTGTGTAGTATGGATGGAGCGAATGGCCTCTGAACATGCCAATATGTACAAGGGAAGATTCACATGATGGAACATAAACCAAGGTGGATTCTGGGAAATGGCTTGGAAAATCATAGCGAGAGCATGAAACAACAATCTCATAAAAAGACAAAGGATGGAAAACCAAACCCGGTGGTGTGAATGACGTCTCAAACGAACTCTGGATGACTCTTACTAGCAGCTAGTGATGATGCCCCTGGTGTAGTGGTGAACAGGTAAAAACTAGACCAAATGGAGGTCTATGGATATGGAGCTAGCACAACGTACAAGGTTGGATTCGCGTGGTGGAACGCAAATTGACGTGACTCTGGGAAATGGACCGAAGAATTTGTAGGGAGGGAGGCAGTCTAGAAGATCGTCTCTCGACCCAGGAGATTTTTTCACAATGGTGGCAGCTTCCTATCCTTGTAGAGGATGATGCATATGTGGCCATGGAATACCGGGGAGATACAGAGAGGCCTCGACCTCTAGGGAGGGTCTTGGGACTTGATGATATGCTAGCATAGTGGTAGGTAGATCATATGTGCAACATACTGTGTCCATGTGCAGATGTGGGAACACACCCTCCATTGGGGTACCAGCGATGCAAGAACAGGGGTTATATCCACCTGCTCACGTGCAAATGAAAGTGATAAAATGGACTCACTGTGGCTGGATGTGGAGCAAATATTGGCCGGGGTCACTAATTCGTGGTAAAAATGATTTAAAACAAAAAAGAAAAACTATTCCCCAAGTGCTGCATGGTGAGCGACTCAGACATAAGACCTCTGGCGAAGGAAATTGGCCTTTCCTTGGATACTCTGCAGTTGGCGCAAAGTACGTGGGGGAGGAATCTGGCATTCAATGGGAATAAATGACTCCACTCCATGGGATAAGTGAAATTGGGTAAAACTAGTGGTGGTTTTGACAATCTCTCCGTCATCGCGAAAGTGGTGTCGGGATAGATTAGGTGGATCTCCCATAGTCAATGAGCAGGAAGGATTACTGGAAGTAGAGATCATGTACATGGTATTAGTGTTCGAGGAGGATCTTGGAGGGTAAATTTCCTCGATGACAGTGATTTCAGACTCATGAGAGTGTTTTTGAAGGTCATGAAGGACAGATTGATACTCTGGCATGTATGGGAAATGGTGAGAATAATTTCCATACAATCTGCAAATTGCGCATGCATGGTTTGTCCTCAAAGAATTGTTCTTGACCACTGACAGAGTTGAGATCATGACTACTGGAGTCCCATCGGCTGTATCCATGGAGTCTATGTGTGCGCGTGGGATAGGTATCTCTTGGAAGTTTTGAGTCGCATGACCATAGACATCGCACAAAGCGTAAGGTGGAGTCGGACGAGGCTCAGATGTTGCTTTAGTGGCCTTGCCCCAACCTTCTTTGGGAGAGGAGGGGAAGGTTTGGGGATGGGAGGCATGTTCAATGGGATCGTAGGAGGGCGTGACTGTATCTCGATTGGTTGAACTGGAGTCAACACAACCTAAGGTACCGAAGGTGGGGTAGGCAGTTGAAGGTACCACAAAGGAATTCCCAACATAAAATTAGGTAAATTTAGAGTATACATGACAGGATTACTCACGATGCTGAATGGTGGGAACAAGAAGAGAATCGTATGGATAGGGAATGAACCTGAATAATTCTTGGGTGACAGTGGTTGGGGTTGCGGCTGATTTTGTGGTGTAGGCGGGATGGTATTGGACGAGATAGTACAAAACTCTGTTGTGTCAGTCGACGTGGGTAGAGGCGATAGAGAGGGGAAGGTGTCTGCCATAGGCGCTTCGGTAAAAAATCTCGGTCCTACAACAAATAAGAATGAGATGGATACACTGTCGATGGTAGTATCAATGGTAGGGTTGACATGTTCTAGTGTGGCCAGTCCCTGTGGATCGTATTAAGTTAAATGATCGACTGTCATGATCTTTCCATCATGAGGGAACATGAGGAGTTGAAAGACGGTGGATGCCACGGCTCTCATAGCATACATGTAGCTATGTCCCAGAAGGAGGTTATAATCCAGTTTTGCGTTGATAACCTTGATGTCAATCAAAATTGTTTTTCCAGCTAATGAAATAGGAAAATTCGAAAGAATGCCTTGGGCCTTTGTAGAGTGACCATCATAAGCGTAGGGGGCAGTAGTGGATGGTAAAAGTGTAGGTGACCCAAGTTTCTGCCAGACAAAATTTGACATAACACAGATGGATGCCCCTTCATCAATGATACATCGATGCATGACCAGATTCTGAATTGAGGCTGAAATTTGGAAGGTGATGGTGGACGACATTCTGGGTTCTCCTTGATCCATATCAAACGTGATCAACCTGGAATCAGTGGGATCCACGACACCTCGTGTGGATAACAACAATTTTCACTGCATCGGGAAAGTTTTGATCACTTCTAGAGCGGACATGGCTATTAGTGATTGGGACAAGTCATCAACAATGCTATAATTTAGGGTAGCTCGACCAGTCACATTGTTGGTAATATGTCGTATAGGAAACTGTGGACCTCTGGCCGCCCCATCAATGGGGGTTGTAGGTAAGTGGAGGGGGATGTCAGTAGTGTTAGAACTAGATGCCACTGATGCATTAGTGGTTTCCATGGTGGAGCTGTACTGGTTGCGCCTAGTATGGAGTTTAACTTCTTCGGTTGACAGTGTCACTAGTTTCTGTAGGTGGAGCCGCAACAGGGGCTAGGGGAGTTGTGGGAGAAGGTGGGACCAAGGGTGTGGTTGCAACCAATCCTTTGAGTGGAAATGGGTTTGGGAGAACCATAAGTAGAGGACCTGGTGCTATTGGGTTGGGCTGAGCCTAGGCTGCAGCATGGGCATCTTGTTGAGCTTCATTTTGGAGAAATTGTTTGACTTGAGCTGTATAAGGGCACAGATGTGTATAGTGACCATAGGTGTTACATAGGGCACATAGATGATTGGTCCACAACTGTGGGTTATTTCCCTATTGGTCAGGATGTTGAGGGTTCTGTGCCGATGGATTGACATCGTTGTTGTTGGGGGGGTTAGGTTGTTGGGCGCCTCCTTGCGGATGATTATTACCTATGTTTCTTTCTCATTTTTTCTTACCATGCCCTTATTGGTTGTTAGGGGTGGGTTGATTGGGAAGGTTCTGCTGAGCAAAAACCTGTCTTGTGGAAACGGAAGGGGATAGGACTGGAGCTAGATTATGCTACGTTGGTGGTGCATAATACACCAGAGGAGCTGGGGGAGCTACAAATCCGACAATTGGGCCCGAATACGACTGTGCCAGCCAAGTTGACCCATGGGTGTGCTGACTTGGTGCGGGATGTGCATAGGAGGAGATGGATCTAGACTGAGCCATCATTCGTGAGTAATCAGGGATTTGGTTTGGTTGCGTAACACTATGGGTGTTTTCTGGGTGCCGTGGAATTATAGGGGGTGTCGCATAATACTGAGGGTGCTGTGTGATAGAGCCTATGACACCATCCACAACATGGGATTCCCTCGGTGTATCATGGAGGGAGGTGCCGACATGGGGAGCATCTAGCATGATGGTATATAAATACCCAGATTGGGCATAGATTAGGTCAAAATGTTGAGCCTTTAATATGGCCTCTTCCTCATATTGGGATAGCTCATAGGCGATGTCCTTGGCTATGGGTGGGAGTAAGGTCTTTAAAGACTAGTCTAGGAAGATCCTATCATCTAGTTGGATCTTGCATAGGCTACGTCGCCGCCACCACTCATGAATGTGGTTGGTGATGTGGGTAGTTGTTTCTTGACAGCAAGACAGAAGGATCTCAACTCCCTCATCATATCAGGCATGTAGTTGGAAGTATTGGAGGAACATGAAGGCCAATGAAAAGAAATATGGGTAGGAGGCATGTGGAAGTTCAATGTACCATTTCGCAGCAACACCCGTAAGTGTGCATTGTAATAGACTCAGCTTGATGGAGTCATCCACAATGTTGTTTGAGGAACACCATAAATGGAAGGACATGAAATGGTTTTGGGGTTCCTCCCTTTCCTTTCCCTCAAACTTTGGGATGTCTGAAGGAAGTTTGGTCGACATCGGAGGACAATGAGGTTGATTATTGATGGGGTCATTCGTTAACCTAGCTAGATAAGGGAAGTTAAGATGAGCCATAAATGGTAGGTTAGACTTGAGGTTGGCTCGAGATGGGCTGACAATGGAACCAGAATTTGCATGAGTATGATGTCCCTGCATAGTAGGGGGTATATGAGGTTGACCTCCCAGAGCAGGGATAGTCAGAATGGTCATGGAAGGGCCACTTCCCCTAGGTATGTAAGGTGGTACAGTAGGAATTGTGGTAGCTGGTGCAGGTTTGCTACTAATGGGTAGTGTACCTACAACAACATGCACAATGGTGGTGGTACGACTGGCAAGGATAACCATGATAATGGGTGGAAAGGACATAGGTCCATTGCCACTTCCCCCTCTAAATAAGGGATCAGGATTAGTGCCACCCATGGGGCTAGATGGTGCAGTGAACATATTCATTTCATAGTGGTAGGATTCTAAATTGGAATCAAAAGTTGTGTGTCCTTCTAAAGGTGAGGAGGGTTGTTAAAGAGGGTTTCGACGATGACGGTCTAAAGAACCAAACTGAGGGGAGTTCCCCCTAAGTCACTGGGAATACCGTGGTGAAGCAATGATAGCTTTAGTAGTAATAGGTAATGAATTTGGACCTCGGTTTAAATTGACTTCCTATTGGCTCAAAATGAGTCACTCGGCCACCAAGACTGCCTGAAGACAACGCTTTAGTATTCCTCATAGGTGGGTATCTAGTTAATTCAGTGGGGGTCGTTTATCATTTCTCTTGGCAGGTCCTCTCATTGGCCAGCTACTTTGGGGTTCTTGTGGTACTCCTCACAATGATTTTTAGGAAAAATCCCAAGCACTTCCCACAGTTGTTGCAGATGAGACTTATGTCCCAAACCGAAATGTTATTAAGTAAATTTAGTTACTTTTAAGGTTTCGGTCAGGGTCATGAACCAAGTTTGTTTGATTATTGGTGTGATTCTGTGTGCACTTGTGTATCAAAATTTGAAATTTAATTTCAAATATGAAATAAATAAATAACAATGGATTTCCTATAAGAAACAAACAAACGGTTGTACCAAAGCAGGTCTGAAAGGTAAAAGAAGATCAGAACAAAATGCAAGATAGACAAGGGTCTGAAAATAGGTGACTGTTGTGTTTGCAAACCAGTAGTGTGACTACCCCAAGTTCGTATCCTTCAAATCAAAGAGGAATTGCTGGGATCTCAACGAAGTGGAAACAAGTCCACTTGTAGATCCACAGGTCAAACCCCAAGTGCCTGGTGCTCAATAAGGAGGACGTTGACACTGTGAGACCCCCAATGGTATACCACTCCCTGTAACCTCCAAAGTCACTTGTTTTTAATTGAATAGAACAATAGTGAAGTGGATTCCTATTACTAAAACTTACTCAAGCCCTCATCGTATCTCAGAAGACCGCAAAGGGCGATGACCGAGTAGAGGAGGGGCCAAATAAATGGGTTAACTTCCAACTTTTAAAATGCAATACATAATGTAAATTACGGAAATCAACTTAGAAAAAGAGAGGTCACATTTAATAGGTTGGCAGCCATGACTAGGTTGTTCAAACAAGAAAAATAGAGGCGACGAGGCTTAGAAACAGATAGGTTGCACTTAACCGGTGGATAGCCGCGACTAGGTCACTCAAACAGGCCAAATAGAGGTGACTGCATCGCTCAAACTGCAAAAATAGGAGCGACTTGGACCTGAGAGGAAAGTTGCGCTTTACAGGGCTAAGGTTGCGACTGGGTCATGGGTTTTGGCCAGAAAGGTGCGACTTGGGCTGGAACTAGAAAAAATTAAAAAGTAAGCCGACAGGGGTCGAGGGGGGCAGGCACTGGTGTCATACAGGCCCAAATTGACTGCATGAGGGTTTGATCAGTGACAGCTATGAATAAAAACAAAATAAACACTTGAAAAACAAGGGATCCAAGAGGATTTCCCTAGTATGGTCGCCAAAAATGTAGCGAGGTTTTCACCCCTGCTATGTGCAAAAGAACCTCCGTTCTATCAATGAGACAGTAGGGTAGAGTTTGTGGAAGAAAAAATACGGTAAACAATGATATCAGTAAAAAAAAATCTATAAGAAAATACAACGAAGATAAATAAAAGAAAAAAACATGAAAATTATACCCTCTTCTTCTGAAAATGGGCCACCATGCCCGATCTCGGAAATGGGCCGCCTCTCCATAGGATGGTTGGTATAGAGGATGCCTCAACGTACTGAATGGGAGATGGTGGGGCTATGGAATGATTGGTAAAATGGTGTGAATACTTTGAGAATAATGGTTTCTCACTGTACTCATGGAATAGAATAATAAAAGGGATAAGAATCTTCTTGATGGAGACCTTCACACTATTTTTATAATAAGTTTTTAGGTTTTTTGTCTTCTTCTCTGTTTTAGGGTTTTGGAACCCTAGTTAGGTTTTTAATCCCTGTTTAGGGTTTTAGTCCCTTTTTGGGTTTTTTAAGCCCTTTTTGTGTATTTAGCCCTTTTTGGGGTTTTTAGCCCTTTTGTGAGCTTTTTTGGCCTTTTTATGGGTTTTTTGGCCTTTTTTGAGAGAAAATGAAGGTAAACCATAGTTGTGAAGGTCAAAGGCAAGGGAAAAATGGTAGGAAAATGATGTATGTATATGGTGTAGACCATGTAGACCTAGGTGAGCAGTTTTTTGCATTAACAGGAGGAACGCCTAACACAGTTGCTACATCTTGAAGAAGATCGATTTGTCACAGGATTTCATCAGCAAGTCAAGAAGGATCACTAGAAGGAATGGCATGATTGACACATCTAACCCAAGCATCTTCAACAACGCAATTTGGTTATGCTCTATGACAGTAAGTTTGTGAAACATCCATGTATGTTGCAAATGCATTGGTTAGGTCCATATATCATTAATTTCATTATCGACAGTAGTGCGGTATAGTTACAACAGTTTGATGGTGCGATGCTACCTAAGTTAGTAAATGGGAGCTGACTAAAGCCCTACCGGGATAGCCAAGTGCGACGTAATGCTTAAGGCATTACGAAATGAAAAGAAAATACAAGAGGTGGTGCTATGAAGGTTCACGCATTGGAAACCAGTAGCAGGGTAAGGAAAAGTAGTTAGGTCACAGTAAGAAAACAACGTGGCGACGTCCGCAGGGACGTGATAGGGTCAAAATAGGTAGTTAATGCAATAGTTAAACTAGTTGGGAGACTCCTTCGTTGTACGAGACGCGTATTTATGGTGGATCTGACCCTTATATCGAAAGGATTGGTGACATATTTGGACGATAAATGGTGGATTTGGTCATAATGATTGGAAAATATCTCGCATGGATACTCCCGCTCTATAAGAATGGTGGGGTGCGAGTGGGACAAACCATCATTGTTGTCGAGTGATCTAAGTATAGAGATTATAGAGCGATAACAAAGTGTTGTTGAGAGGTGTTGATTAAAGTATCGTCGATTGCAAAAATGGTGCAAGTAATTTTGAGTGATTTGTGACCCATCAACATACCTATCCAAGAGGAAATAGAGAGCATGCTGGCCGACTCTCCATGAATTCCATGAAATAAGAGGGGGGCTAATTGAACCAATTCACTTGAAAAGAAGAAATGAACCACTAGAAACTCTAGTCGAGCAGAAGCGGAGGCAGTAACAACACAGGATGGACCATCGACAATTGGAGCTAAAGGCTCCACATGAAGACATGGGGTAACCACTGCGAATATCTCAAGGTTTATTCCCTCGTGTAATCCCGACACAACTTGACCTACGTTGACAAAGAATCAGAGGTACCCAATTTGGATGTCAGCATTGCCATTGGAGATGAAGTGCACATTCAATATTGTGCCTTGTCTGATAAGGATGAAGTATAGAAACCACGATCTATTAGCATATAATGAATGCACAATGGAGCCATTTCAGTTGTATGATCAAGTGGGAAGCGAACCAGTTGTGTGCATCCCACAACAGTGGGTGATGGGGCTGCAAAGGTTGGGGCTCTTAGGACTCATACACATGCCACACTTTGGCAGGCCGATAGAAGCCAATGAGTGCACAAAATAGTTATTGGCGTGCTTTCACGAAGGCTATTCATGGGTGGACACATCGGTGCCGGTCACTGTCGAATTGATATCACAAATCACCGGGTTTCCCATGAAGGGGCTAGATCTATCCAGTACTTTCAAGGAAAGGATAACGACAAGTGGTTAGATGCTAAGTTGATGCAAAAATATGGAGTGGACCGAGACAAGAGATCATATGTCATCGACACCATCAATAATAAAAAAGTTCGAGTTGTGACCAAGATCTTGGTCGTTAAAATGGTACGAAAAAGCGTACAAATAAATGCACCTCGGGAGTCATACCATGCGTGGAGCAGTGCGCAGAAGGAGTAAAGATGAACTGGTCGCCTATCCTGCTTAACTAGTTGATTGAAGACACAATGTGTGTACAAGAAGTTAAGCGCACTTTCACTTTTGGATATTGATACTGATCACGCTTGTTGTGTGGATGAAGCCCCAGGACTATCAGGGGATGGAAGTCATGATCGCCCAGGTATGCAAGAGTGCAAGATACCAAAAATTGTGGCACATCAACCAAAAATATCATTTGATTGACAACACAATATAGTTTTGGCTATATTGAGATGCACTGCAGGACTCAGCAGGAAAGATTTCACGCTTTTCTGAGGTAGCGGTAGAGAAGTATAAGCAGGTCGCAAGATTTGTGATGGGCCCACACGCGATTCATATACAAGAAAGAAGAGAGATGCAAATTAATAGTGGCTAACTACCAACTACAAGTTAATTGACGAGGAACTGGATACGATAGTGGATGATTGGCCTACGCAGTGGAGAGCGTTGATCAACGCCGAGGAACTTTCCAATGCTGAGGCGGTTCCTCCACCTAATTCCCCAATGGATCAAACAAAATACCACGTGAGAGAGAAATATTCATAGGAGGACTCTTCAAATACTCCTATAGACTCGGTGATGGACCCCCAATTTGAAGAAACGAAGACGAAGCGAAGGCAAGAATAAGGAGAAGCAAGAAGCACTACGCCGATGGGAGATGAGCAGGTGAACTGGATCATAGAAATGATAACCACCGTTAAATTTTCATATGCTAATCTAGATCATTAGTATTTCATTTCGATTTCATAACAAAAGCATATAAACAGGATCACTGAAAGATAAACAAGCACAACCATACAAAAGGAGAACACAAAGATTTATCCTAGGAAAACCCTAAAGGGAAAAACCCAGCAAAAGCTTCCTCAATACAGATGCCCCAAAAGATAAAAGATAAAACCAACAAGGAAATCAAATCCTGATCCTCCTCCTTCTCCAGCTACTTCTCTTCTCCACTAATGTGGTACACAAGTGAGAGTGTGTGTGTCTCAAATGAGGAGCACCACACCTCTATTTATATTTGTTCATTCACTTGAATTAACTCATCCAACATGTAGGCTCGAGTTAATCATGTAGGCTTGAGTTACACATGTAGGCTCAAGTAACCACACTAGGGTGCTAATGACCCACCTTTACAAATAGAGGGGACAACCTCATGACTCTTATTAGTTCTTCCGATTAGAAGCATCGAGGTACAAGATAATACAAGTGATTCTCCCAGTAGGACCATCGGGGACCACAAAAGATACATATAGAATATTCTTCGAAGTTACAATATTTCAACACTCCCCCTTAACGAGAAGGGAATTCTAAAACAACATCAAAAACAACAATAGTAGGAGAGGACATCATCAACATCATCAGGGTAACACATCTATAAATCATTGGAATATTTTCAACATCATATAGTCTTCATCTTCAATATTTGATGATAGCAACTCTTTAATCAACATCAGCATCTTTTGACCTTTTGATCAGCAACATCTTCAACACTTTGATCTTTCGATCAGCAACATCTTCAGCAACATCTTCACCACTTAGAGCTTTCGATCAGCAGCAACATCTTCAGCACTTTGACCTTTCGATCAACAACATCTTCGGCACTTTGACATTTTGATCAGCAACATTTTCAGCAACATCTTCAACACTTTGACCTTTCGATCAGCAGCAACATCTTTAGCACTTTGACCTTTCGATCATCACCAATATCTTCAGCACTTTGATCTTTCGATCAGCAAAGACATCTTCAGCATTTTGACCTTTCGATTAGTAACATCATCACATTCTGATTAGTAACGTCGTGATCAGCACCATCATCATACTTCAACTCTCGAACAGAATCATCATCATCATATTCTGATCTTTTGATCAGTATGTCGTCTTCATCACATACCGATCATCATCATTGTCACACTCTGATCTTTCGATCAGTACATCATCATCATCATACTCTTTATCATTCGATCAGTACATCATCATCATACTGTGATATTTTGATCAGTACATCATCATCATCATAAAAACATCATCATCATGAAAACATCAACATCATCAAAACATCATTATGATCAAAACATTCAACATCATCAAAACATCAAAATATCATCATCATCACACTCTGATATTTCGATCAGTACATCATCATCATCATAAAATCATTATCATCAAAACATCAACATCATCATCATCAAAACATCAACATAATCCTTCCTTTCGGAATTACGGGATCAACATGTCTGTGGTACTCAGACGATCCTTCCTGTCGAAATTACGGGATTTAGGTCTTTATGGAGTTACTAACGATCCTTCTTTTCTAAATTACGAGATCAACACATTTGTGGAGCTTAGACGATCCTTCCTTTCGGAATTACGGGATCAAGTCTTTATGGAGCTACTAACGATCCTTCCTTTCGGAATTACGGGATTTAGGTCTTTACAGAGTTGCTAATGATCCTTCCTTTCAGAATTACGGGATCAACACATTTGTGGAACTCAGACAATCCTTCCTATTGGAATTACGGGATCAACACATATGTGGAACTCAGACAATCCTTCCTATTGGAATTACAGGATCAAGTCTTTACGGAGCTACCAACAATCCTTCTATTCGAAATTACGGGATTTAGGTCTTTATGGAGTTACTAACGATCCTTCCTTTTGGAATTACGGGATCAACACATCTGTGGAACTCAGACAATCCTTCCTATTGGAATTACGGGATCAATTCAATGATCCTTCCTTTCAGAATTGTGGGATTTAGGTCTTTACGGAGTTACTAACGATCCTTCCTTTCGGAATTACGGGATCAACACAACTGTGGAACTCAGACAATCCTTCCTATTGGAATTACGGGATCAACACACGTTTTTGAGTACCGAAGTCACCATATCTATTCTGAACTGAGGTTCAAGGATGATACAATCCTACTACCTTCTCAATGACCGAAGTTCACCGGATCCATTCTGAACCAAAGTTCAAGGATGATACAATCCTGCCACCTTCTCGATGATCGAAGTTCACCGGATCCGTTCTGAACCGAATTCCAGGATGATACAATCCTGCCACCTTCTCGATGACCGAAGTTCACCGGATCCATTCTGAACCGAATTCCAAGGATGGTACAATCCTACCACCTTCTCGATGACCAAAGTTCACTGGATCCGTTCTAAACCGAAGTTCAAGGATGATACAATCCTGCTACATTCTCGATGACCGAGGTCACCGGATCACTTCTGGACATATGTCCCAAGATGATACAATCCCTCTTCATTCTCAAAGACCGAGGTCTCCAGATCACTTCTGGACATATGTCCCAAGATGATACAATCCCATTGCAACATCACTACTCCCCCTTTGAAGGAAGGTCTTTCCAAGCCACACCAAGCTTGTATCGAAATTGTTCAAACTTTACTCAGGACAGAGGCTTCATCAGCACATCACCATCTAAACCATCATCATATACATATTCAGTATGTGAATATTGAACTATCACCATCTGTATCTCCAATATGTGAATACTGAAAGCATCATCTATATCTTCAGTATGGGAATACTAAAACATCATCATCTACATCTTTATCTTGTATGTAGAAATATCGGATTTCTATGTGTTACAACGGAACACAGGGTTCTATGTTATCACAACTCTCGTTATCACATAGAATCAATGTAGTATCCATCTTCAGGTCAAGGAGACCTGATATCAGCTTCTAAATCCATATGGCTTCACAACTTAGCAGAGCAATCTGCTATGTATTCTGCTTTCGTTGTTCTAAGAGAAACACTGGATTTTTTCCTGCTAAACCATGAACTCATAGCAGACCCCAAACAAAAGCATCTAACTGATGTGCTTTTCCTGTCTGAGATACTTCCAACCCAATATGCATCTGTATAGCCATACAATCTGTAGTCATGGCTACCATCATAGTATAGACCAAGGTCTATAGTCCCTTTCAGATATCTCATCACATGTTTTGCAGCTACCAGGTGAACCCATCTTGGTTGAACAAGATATTGACTTAAGGTGTTCACAGCAAAACAAATGTCTGGTCTGGTATTTTTTAAGTACATCAATGACCCAATGATCTGTCTGTAATGAGTCGCATCTACTAACTCTGATGAGTCATCATCTAATAGCTTCAGGTTGGAGTCCATGGGTGTGGCCATGGCTTTGCATTCCAACATATTTAATCTCTTCAATATCTCTAATGCATACTTTCCCTGGTTGAGAAATATTTCTTCTGAAATTTGTCATATTTCCAGACCTAGGAAATAGTGCATTAACCCAAGGTCTTTCATCTCAAATTCTTCTGCTAGTTTCTTCTTGCTTTCCATGATCTGTTTCTCCTTCCCTGTCAAGAATAAGTCATCCACATATAATAACAGGATGACAGGTTCATCTTCTACAACCTTGAGATAAAGGTTAGGATCAACTTTACTCTTGGTAAAACCCATAATTGACAGGAAACTGCCATACCAAGCTCTAGGAGCTTGCTTCATGCCATAGAGGCCCTTCTTCAACTTAAATATATGAGTCCATCTGTCTTCAACTTCAAATCCTTTCGATGTAAAACTCTTCCCCAATCATACCATTCAGGAAGGATTGTCTTTACTTCATCATGGAAGCAACTACCATCATAGTTTTGAAGGAAGTGTAACTTGCTTCCTGGAGTAAGTGTCTCTTCAAAATTAATTCCCTCTTTCTTATAGAGACCTCTAGCCACAAGTCTTTCCTTACTTCTATCAGCGACATATTTTATCTTGCAAATCCATTTGTAAGATACCACATGCTTGCTTTCTGGTTTGAGTACTATATCCCAAACATCATCATAACATCTTCCATGAGTTCGTCTTGTCAGATCATCAACATATCCTAGTCTTCTGCGTTCAAATTTGAAGGTTGGAACCCACTTTACTCTTGGTAAAGTCTCGATCCATTACGAAGCTGTCCATCATGTTGTACCGTGTCAAACTCAGATATCTTCTGTAGTCACTCCCCCTGAAGTGGAGTATTATCTTCCTTCTTCATTCTGTATAGGTGATTCTATGCTTTATATAGACTGGTCAATAGAGTATGTCATGTCATATTCTATTCTTTCTGAGGCAAATCACGATTCTTGCTTTGTACACTTGTTCTTGCAGATCCATATGGAAGATACTACGTACTTCCCTTTATGTCTCGAAATCATATCATATACATCATTCCCCATAATCAACTGTTATTCTTTGATCATAGCTTCTTTCATTGCATTTTTTTCTTCATCTTGAGTTATCTCTCATACCCATGGTGGTCTTCATCCTTCGAGGTGGATCTACCGCTCTTTGAAGCTCTTTCTTTCGTCATGGTGTCTCTGACCCTGGCAGCTTCAGATTCATGTTTATTGAATTGTCATCACTTGTTCTTTGGAACAAGTCTCATCTTTCTTTTCTTTTAGGAGGTTGTACAGGACCTTTCCTACAATTCAAATGCACCAGTTGCATGGTTAGAACTACATATGCATAATGACAAATTCTTATGCATCATGCAACTATTTAGCCAATACAACATTCATCCATATCTCACAGAAACTTTCTATATTCCTTCCATCTCTCCCATGAAATCATTGAGATTGTGCACTAATCCAATATTTCAGCAAATAGGTTTCATTCTAGATAAGTAACAATGGAGATTTGTATAGAACCATGAGCTACTTACCCATCACATGCATGCAAACAACACATCAACTGAATATAATCAAATGCATAACAAAACAATATCATTAAATGACAATTGAATACTTATCTTTTGTTTATTTCATGGGTAGACTCCTTCTTGATAATTCTGCTTCATCATCTTCTTCATCCATGAAATCATCATTTCTTATCCAAATGATAATATCGATAAGAGGTTCGTCAAGAATTGAGTTCTTCATATTCCTCATCGCTTGAGGGATCTTCTTTGAATGGTGAGAGCTTGATCTTCAATTTTCTCCCATCTTTCTTCTTCTATTCTTATGAGATGAGCTTCTTCTTCTTCCCAGAGTCAACTGAAAGTAATCACTTCCTTTTGGCACACATTCCTCACATGAATGAATCCCATGATCATGGGAGGTCATTCTCTGCTTCTTCTTCTACCGCTTCAAGATGTTATGCATTCTGGATCTTAACATTCTTCAACTATTTTCTCAAATCCATCTTCTGAATTATGTTCTTATCTTCAAATAGCTTGATCAAGGAATCAAACATCTTCGGTGTCTTTAGGGAAGAAACTTGTGGTACAAGTTGATCCGTGATTGAATCAACAATGATCTTCTTGGCCTTGATCAAGTTCTTCTTGTGTAAGGCTTTGAGGCTCATCTCCCTCTAGAATTGGAACCTCTCTACTCATGTAGGTGTCCAATTCATTTTCTTCAGAGAGATCAAATACTTCCACGCTTGGAATTTTTCAACTTCACCAATCTTGTCATCAAGCTGATGTGATAGATCACTTTGAAATGAGAACCTCAAATGCAAATAGCAAAAGATTAGATCTTACCGATTTGAGGTGTCCGTCCTGCTTCCGGAGTTGGCTAATCTAGGGTTTGTCAGAGAAAACCTAATTTTCAAAACTTTGAATTTTTCAGATTTTATTGGATAGAAATATAGATCTCTTCAAATGGAGCTGTCTAATGTACTCCTTTTCTGAAAACAGTGGAGGGAAGCTCCCGGAATAGGAAGCCCTAGTTTTCCAATTTCTTCTGTAGAAATGCCTGTTACTGTTTCAGTGATATCTCCGAAATTACTACTCCTCTGTGTCTGAAATTTCTCATTGAGGTAACCTCGCATGTCCCTGATCCAAAAACATATGTTTCATCAGAATTGGTTTCACCAATTGATATTTATGATCATTTTCCCAAGGTGACATGTTACAGGACTGTTCAGAACAGTGAAGTTGTACAACATGCCACATGTCACTGGTTCATCTTCAGGTTCGGAAATTTGGACCACAGAAATGAAATTCTGTGCTATTTCTGGAACATCTTCAAGAATTCTATTTCGACCTCTGTAGCCCACGCTACAACAATTCTCCCCAGGTGTCCTGTTTAGGGATGAATTCTGGAAGAGGCTGGAACCCTAACTTGGAGGGATCATATCTCCCAGAATATAGAGAATATGAGGCTGAATTTTGGACACAGCTTAAATCATGATTTTATCTTCGGTCTCTGTTATTTTCAACTCTTGATCCTTCGCCAATATTAGGATATAGCGAATGTACCAAAACTTATTAGTTTTAGTATTTAGGGTTTTTCCAGATCGGGGTCAAACTAGGGTTTGACTTTCCTGGAGTTTCACCCAACCAAATTTCTTGATCTAGGTCTCTAAAATTCTATTTTTATGAGGAGAAAAATCCTATGCTGGGCTCACTCAAAAATTCTTCTTCTGTAGAAAGCCCTAATTTTCCGCACCAAAACTGAAAATGCTTGGAATCAAATTCCGCTTCGACAGAAAGATGGCCCTTCAATGGAGAGTCAGTCTAGAATTATTTTGCTGATCGATCATGGATAGAGACCCAAAAAATAAGAATCCCTATATTCTTTAGCTGGACAATGTCTTCTTTCAGGGTGGCTCTGATACCATGTTAAATTTTCATATGCTAAGCTAGATCATTAGTATTTCATTTCGATTTCATAACAAAAGCATATAAACAGGATCACTGAAAGATAGACAAGCACAACCATACAAAAGGAGAACAAAAAGATTTATCCTGGGAAAAACCTAAAGGGAAAAACCCAGCAAAAGATTCCTCAATATAGATGCCCCAAAAGATAAATGATAAAACCAACAAGGAGATCAAAGCCTGATCCTCCTCCTTCTCCATCTACTTCTCTTCTCCACTAATGCGCTACACAATTGAGAGTGTGTGTCTCTCAAACGAGGAGCACCACACCTCTATTTATATTCATCGATTCACTTGAATTAACTCATCCGACATGTAGGCTCGAGTTAATCATGTAGGCTCGAGTTACACATGTAGGCTCAAGTAACCACACTGGGGTGCTAATGACCCACCTTTACAAATAGAGGAGACAACCTCATGACTCTTATTAGTTCTTCCGATTAGAATCATCGGGGTACAAGATAATACAAGTGGTTCTCCTGGTAGGACCATCGGGACCACAAAAGATACATATAGAATATTCTTCGAAGTTACAATATTTCAACAACCACGACAACCACTGTGAGCGAAGCACAACTCAAGAAGCACTCGAAAGAAGGATTTCAAGAGGTAAAAACTGAGTTACAGTCTTTAGTTAATGCAATTTTGGAGAAGTTACCTGGAGTGAATGTGTTGCAATGGACGAGTGAGTTGAGAAATGGTAAGCGGGTGCTGATAGTGCAGATAGAACCGCATGCATTGGAGACTAACAATCAGGATGTTAACGTCTCATTTCAACAGCTACAGACAATCACACTAGATGTGAATGAGTTTCCAACCCACACTCTGGTGCGGTTGCAGAAGGTCACGAGTGAGGATCTCATGAACAAAGAAGATATCCTTGGAAATCAGTTGATGAATTCATAAGAGAAGGAAGCTTTGGAGAGGAAAGAGATAGAGACCCTAAAGAACGTGTAGGAGAGACTGATTGTGGAGAAAGCACAGATATGGGATGAGAGGGAGAGGTTGGAGAAGGCTGTGATATTTTCCTTTCAGGAAGTTACTGATATTACAGATGGAATGACTACAGAGGCAAAAACTCTGTGGTTAGGGAAGGTTATTTCATACCTAAGAAGTGATAACAAAGACTTGTAGTTGCGAGTAGTTTAGAGCATGCCACTAGAGAAAGTTGTAGAGTGAAAAGGAACCATAGAATATGCGGTGACACAAATCGAACAAACTGAGAAGGCGGCTAAGATAATTTTTAATGAAACTGCGCAGTTTTGGGGCAGCATGGTTCAAGATGAAGAGTTGCAGCAGCTGAGCACACAGTTGAATGAAGCAGAGGCACAGTTGAAAATGATGCAGAAATCACTCGGAGCGATGCCCCCTATTGTGCAAGTCATTAAAGTAGTAGAGTTGAAAGCATTGCAGTAGTGCGTAACCAAGGCAAGAGAGCGTCATCAACGTCACACTACTCAGCTGGATGAGTTCCAGGATGTTGGCGAGCAATTAGCACTTAAGGCGGTAAATGCACTTCAGGTTGCGTAGGATAGTCGTATGGAGGTGGATACCAAACTTGTCGAACATCAATATGAGTAAGATGTGGAAGAATGCATGGGGATCAATGACAAGGAAAAGGATGCAATTGAGGAATTCAAGCAACAATGCGAAGAATTCAAGATAAAAATCAATGAGCATACTATTTCTAGTTGACATGGCTTGAGGGCAAGCTACAAGATTGTGTTGGGGGCTTGTTGGCAGGCGGTTTTGGTGCGAAAGTCAAAGGAATTATGTGTAACACAAAGAATGGTGTGTAGGGAAACGAATGGTGCGCAACATGGAGAAGTTGACAAAGAGACGACTTGATCATAGTTTTGTACTTGTTTGGTCATATTTTTGTAGTTTATGGTCTGAGTTAGTTAAGGAGTCGGTTAAAGTGGACCATTTTGTAAAAGACACAAGCCTATAAATAGAAATAGGAAGGTAATGTCGAGGGATGATATGGATGAAGTAGATCTTAGATATGATATGTTTGATGCTATGTCTGATGGTAATTGCGGAATAGAGTATTGTGTCTGTTATTTTTGGTTTGACTTCCGAACCCGATGATGTATTTTGAGATCTTGGGTTGATGTGCAGAGTAATATGACACGGCCAAATGTTGATGGAAACTATTTGTCTGCTGTTTTTATTTATTTATTGTTTAACTGATGCGATCTAAATGATTCAAAATGGTTGTTATTCCTGAATGATGTGATGTCTTTGCGTTTCAAATGATGTCATATTTATCAATCTGTTTATAAGTAAACCTAATGCTGCAATTTGACATAAATGGTTATTGATGCGATCTAAATGGTTTCTAATATGACTAATCGATAATAAAACCCCTTCCTCAAGCTCTAGAAATGTTGCAATAGTGAGAAGAGTAGATGCGCAATATCCTCCTCCTCACTGCGAAAAATTGGTTCATGCAGCTCTCCCTCGAACATCTCAGGTGAGACTTCATTTGCTTTGCAGGTGTTGCTGGACAGGGAAAAACCTGTCTAGGCCGGTGCTCAGGGAGATTGTGGTGTTTAGGGCAGTCGACAAAGCGTGAACCCCTATCGACAGATATGTATCAACAATATCCTTCCCTAACACACACAAAAGTTTCCCTTTTTTGGCCTTCTCTTGCTTCACCTTCCTCTATCTTCGACCACCTCCATTGGATAACCCTCTACGACATCCCTCAGATTCAGAAACAAAAGCCTTGGTTGAAACATCCAAGATATTGGAAACCAACATGAAAACCTTACATGCTTGCAACTTACCACCCATTTCACCACCGAAACGTTTTGATATTTCTACCAATGCATGTGGATTTGTCCAAACAACATGAGCCGGTGTATCGACAAGCACATTCGTCAGTTTGGTCTCTACAAAAATGACCTCACCTGTCATATAAGAGGCACCCCAAGGAGGGCCACCTGCCTTCGAACCCTCTAACGTCAATGACCCACTCAAATGCCTAGACTTCCCTTTTTCCATATCACCCTCTGCATCACCACACAAAAAAACCACATAAAAACCCCAATAAACAACAATTCCCACTTTTACCTTGGTTGGTACTAAGTCTCCCTCGCAGGAGACGGACTCTAAGAGATCTAAGAACTGAGAAATCTTCCATGATTGCTACATCTTCCAAACACCAAAACCCTGAAAACTCCCTTCTTCCACAAAGAAAATGTTCAATTTATGTTTTTCATGTGAATATCAAACTTAATAAATGTAAAAATAAATGTAACTTAGTAAATATAAAAATGAGTGTCCATAATATGACTGCTTTAAACATAACCCCTTTAAGGAAGCCCTTAGGAAGGGAAACTATTTGAAATAATAATAAAAAAATAATAACGCCCCTTAGAATCCGCTCACTAAACAAGTTTACGCCTATATACTCATGATTCTACTAAAAATAACGCCAATAAATATAAATGTACAGAAATAGAAAAATAACGACAATAAATATGAACATACAGAACATTTGTCTCTTAAACTCGGGCCTTGAATTTCGATTTGTATGTACCTGTCAAATGAAAATTTGTTGACAGTTTCAAGTTTTTACTGCCTATCATTTTAAGTTCAAGCAATTTCACTGAGTGTCAATTACATTTTTATTATTATTTTATATATAAAATTGACTAAAATATTTTCAACTCCAAATATGCAATAACCCAAAAACTTCATAACCCAAAAAACTTTATATTCTAAAATAATAATAACTCAGAAAACTTCATAGATTTAACTAATAAAAATGAAAGAACAAAATGTAAATAAATATAATGCACTTACGCGAAAATATAACAGTCCAGCCTCAACTTTAAGCATTTATCAAATTACTAAAAATAAAAATAAAAATAAAAATAAAGTAAAAAAATCAATCATCACATTTCAAACTTACTACACTATTTCATATATTTCTCACAAGCTGAAAGTCGAGTCATGGCTCTTTGCCAAAGATAGCAACACCAACTGCAAGTTCTCTGTGATTGTGATGGAAGGGTAGCCTTTTTTAATAGTAATATATATATATATATACTTTTTTGAGAGGGGATTAAACCATCAAAGATTTTAATTTACAGATTTAATTTTTTTATATATATAAATTTTAAAATAACCTTAAAAGAAGCAAATAAAAATTAAAATTAAAAACTAAAATTAAAAACTAAGTAGATATGTATCTTAAATATGTGTCATTTCTTGTAAGAATGCTCCAATAACCCTAACTTAAACATAAAAATGGAGACTGATTCACCATTAAAACCCTCACTTCCTGTAAGAATGCTCCAATAACCCTCACTTGAACATAAAATGCAGACTGGTTCACCATTAGAACCTTCTTCAATAGGATGCAACAAGTGAAAAAGAGTGAATTAGGCAAATCTTAAAATTCCTGAAAATTATAAGAAAAACAAATTATAAAATTATAAGAAAAACAAATTGCTAATGACTATGCTAATTTAATAAGAAAAAAAAATTATAAAATTATTTTATAATTTTGTATCATTAGTAATATAAAAACAATAACATTGAAATCCTGACCGAGTTATTGTTTGGAACATCGGTCTTTTCCCGAGTTATTCAAAAGCAGTGACCCATTGCGACCCTGTAATGGGTTGCTTGAATCGTTTTAGTTTCGATTCCTATTACAGGCTTTGATTTCTATCAAATAATTTATACAATTGAAGATTTAACTAGTATCCTGTCTTATGAACAGTTCAAACAAACCCTTTTATTAATTAGACTCCTAGAACCATTCAAATAGCTTCTAAAATAACCCCTAAAACATGCCCACAATTTAATACCTTAAATGTCAATCATCCATTCCTAAAACATACCCATGCTAATTCTTAAGTGTCGATCATCCATTCCTAAAACATACAAGTTAATTCCTTAAATCTCAATCGTTCATTTATGAACACCACTAAAAATGTACTTTGTTAATGGTTAATTAGATCTAGTTCTTTAAAGACATTGCAATTAAGCCATATTTTCTCCCCTATTGGCATCACTTTAAAAGACCTTATATGTATTTATATTTTATTTGTGAAGCAATGGAATAATCAAATCAACTCAAATTAAGTTGATTAAAGTTTAATAACACTTCAAGAGTATTTTATGTTGGTTGTTTATATTTTAAATCATTACAAGTTGGGAGGAATTATGATTAATGATCAAATCTCACAAGACACAATTTTTATGCAAAATAAAAGTTAAATTTGTATTGCATACATATATTTTATATTCAAAGTCAAAGCAAGTAGCCAAGAATTGTTAATTAATGTTCAAGCCTTTATTGGATACAATTGTTCACAAACAAGGTAAAAAAAAACACAAACCATTTGTTTACCATAACCCAAGTTTGAAACTTAACCTTATTAGTGTAAGCCATCTTACCCAAAAAATGCTATAAAGTAATATTTAAGGATGATGAAAGCTCAATCTTTGACATGCCTCCCCGTAAGAGGTTAATGCCAAAATTCAAATGATAAGGAATATGATGTATCCTATTGTTATGAATCATGGTAGGAAAGATGCTTTATTTTCCAAAAAGGTGACATGATTAGATCAATCATGGTAGGAAAGATGCTTCCTTTTCCAAAAAGGTGACATGATTAGATCAATCCTTGTTGTGGCGTTTTGGATTTGGTCATCTTCATTTTGAAGGTCTAAATTTATTGCAAAAGAATAAGATAGTTAAAGGTTTTACTCCCATTCAAGAGATTTCTAGCTCACATGAGACTTGTATTCTAACAAAGCAACACATGGATAGTTTCCCTAAAGGAGTGTCATGAATCCTATAGATCCAAGGCACCCTTGGAGTTGGTTCATATAGATCTATGTGGTCCAAAGCAAACCCAATCACTAGGAGGAAGTTTCTACTTCATAACATTTATAGATGATTGCAACGAAAATATTTGGATGTATTTTCTTGTGAAAAAATCTGAAACTTTTGACAAACCCTAAGAAATTTAAGGCTTTGATGGAAAAGCAAAGTGGCCAGTAGATTAAATTGTTAAGCTTAGATATAGGATTTTAGTATGTTTCAAATTATTTTAAAGAATATTACACGAAACAAGAAAGAAAAAAATGGTATATAGCAAGGTATACAACTTAGAAAGATGGTGTGGCTATGAGCAACACATTACCATCATGAACATCAACCAAAGCATGTTGAAGTAAAAATATTTTCCAAATGACCATTGGGGAGAAGCGGAAGCTTGTTGTGTTTATGCATTGAACAAATATTGCAATAAAAGTGTTAAAAATATAGCACCACAAAAAGCATGGACAGGTTTGAGCTATAGTTTATTCATTTCATAGTGTTTGGTTTTGTGGAATATGCTCATGTTCTTTAATTATTAAGGAGAAAGTTAGATGATATAAGTGAGAAATGTATATTCCTTGGGTATAATAAATAGTCTTAGGAATACAAATTGTACAATCTAGTCACCATTAGAGTTATTATCAACAAATATGTAGAATTCAAAAAAGAACAAGCATGCTACGAGAGTATAGACAAGACGATAATAGTTGGAGCAACTATACCTCAAGAAGACGAAGAAACAGAGGAGAAAATTGCACAAGGTGGAAAACAAGGCTCACAATACCAATCACTAGTGAAGGGTATTCTAACAAGGAATTATACTCAAGGTGAGTCACCTATCCCAACTAGCTACTTTACTACTAGTCCCCATTCTAGTAGTGAATCCAACCCTACTCTTGCTTCCATAAATTGTAAAAAGACAAGAATTTTAAGGAAAATTTATAACTAGCTAGATTCACATTCATTTTTTGCATTTTTTCACACCAACCTATATGTTTTGAAAAAGCAATTAAAGAAAAGAATTGGGTCAAATCCATGGATGAAGAGATTGATTCCCTTGATAATAATGAGACATGGGATCTGGTAGATCTTCTAGAAGGTAGAGACAATATTGGAGTTAAATGGGTTTATAAAACTGAGTTCAATGGGAGAAAGGAGAAGTTAAAAATTACAAGAACATGTTACTTGCAAAAGGTTTTGCATAGAAATTTGGAAATGATTATGGTCATACATTTGCATTAGTCACTACAAGGACAACACCTTGTAGTGGAGGTTTTTAATGTTACGAGATTGGGGAAAAAAATACTACAACCTCCTTTATGTGTAGCAGATGTTTTAATATAGGTTGTAACATAAGTCTCTATATAGGGAATTTTGTTTTGGTGTTTTTATATGGAACATGCACGGGTGCATGTTTCACGAAAATGCACTAGTTCCTAATAATATGAAACAAACTTGTGCTTTTATCATTATTACACAACATTTCTTGGTGTACATGTGAATGTAATGCACTGGTGCTCATAAAATATTATGCATTGGTCCATCTTTCTGTTACATAAGGTACCATTGCTCCTATAAATATAAAGCATTGAGTCATGCTTCTTTGTTTCATTCCACACCAGTACTGCTATAATTGTGTACACATCAGCGCGTTATATACTGCACATAGGAATGCATTGATTGTTGGATATGCTTATCATTGATGTCAAATAAGTTCATTAATAAAAAAGGAAAAATGAAAACAAGTTGAAAATGTTGAACATTGGTGTAGACTTATTGTATTTTAGTCGGAGTCAAAGTTGTCAATCATTGTCAGTCAAAGTCAATCTTGTGCCGACCATTGTTAGTCGAATTCGACCTCTTGTCGACTAGTGCCAATCAGAGTCGAAGTTGTCGACCATTAAAATTCAGAGTCAAAGTTTTTGACCATTCTTAATCGAATTCGATCGACCATTGTTAGTCGAAGTCAACCTCTTGTTGACTAGTGCCAATCAGAGTCAAAGTTGTTGACCATTACTAGTCGGAGTCGAATTTGTTGACCATTTTTGGTCGAAATCGACCTCTTGTCGATCATTTCCAGTCGGAGTCGAAGTTGTTGGACATTATCAGTCGAGTCAAAATCAGAGTCTAAGTTGTCGAACATTATCAGTCGAATCGAAATCAGAGTCTACAGTCTTAGAACCAAAGTCATGAATCAGAGTCGGAGTTAGAGTGCGACATTGAATTAGCAAGTCTAAAGTCCACAAAATGTAGTTCGACATCATAATCGATAAATGTCAGAATTGACAGAGTTTAGTTTATCTAAATTGACAAAGTCAAAGTGGAAGTGGTGGAGTCAGAAACACTAGAATACACAGTATATTTTTATAGTTGTATTTCAGCATCAGAATCAGTCAATTGGAATTTAACTAGTCTAGATGAACTAAACTGCGTCAACACCAAAGATCGTCTCTATACACACAACATTGCAAATATAGAGGGTACACAAAACAAAAAATGCATAATCATTGAAGGGAGGTTGGGAGGCGCAAAGGCATGAAACAAAATCCTCTAGGAATTCGAAGATTCCTTCCAGTCGTAGCTAGTAAATGGGGCGTTGGTGCATGCTGCAGTTGTAGTTGAAAATCCAGGGTGTTGGTGCATCCTTTAGTCGTAGCTGAAAATCTTGGGTGTTTTCACATCCAAGAAGTTAGTGCTTGTGAAATACTTGTAAATACAATTTTGAAGTAATAGAAAGTGTTGGTGGTTTTCCCAATTGGGATTCCACGATAATATTATGTGTTATTTTTCTATAATTATTGATTTCAATTTTTAAGTGGTAAAAATATAGTAAGGTATATCAATAGTGATTCACCCCCCTCTCAGTATTGCTTGATATTCCAACATTGATGCCTATATTATCAACTGCACGAGAGGGATATGAAATTACAAAAAAATGATGTGTGATGTCCGTGTTTTTTTTTGTTACTAAGCATTGGTGCATAAATTATAATTAAAGCATTGGTGCATAAATTATAATTAAAACATTGGCACATATAATATATTAAAAGCACCAATTCATATTGTTATCATGCACACCGTAATATTTGTGACGCAATTATGTCAATTCCTTTTACCAGTTTGTTGTCCTTTTTTTGGAAAATCCTACTGTCATGTTATACATATACCCTCATTTGTCCTTTGTATTTTTCATAATCATCCTAAAAAATGAAAAGCACAATATATATATTTTTAAATCGGCATGAAAGTATATATAGCAAAGAAAACTAATTTGGTATTTTCTAAGACATATTATTGAAAATCATGATAAGTAATTATACTTTGAATGAATTTTTTTTTATATTGTAAGTTTTTTCTATTACAAGTCTCATTGGACTTTGTAACATCACGTTGTTTTCCATAACTTAGCAGAAACTATGATATATCATTTGGGTAGGGGCTTTGTCCTCAATTTTCATCTGAGACAAGTGAAGCTAAACTGCAAGGGATGTTGGAGTAATTATCCAACCCACACATGTTTATTTATCCTAATTCTCCTATTTTACAACTTATCCTAAGTTATTGGCTCGAATATGTGATTGCATCATCAATTGGATCATCCTCCTTCAATCAGGGAGGCTAACTGTGTATTCTCCTTCAATCGAGGAGACTAACTAAGCTTCCTCCTTCAATCAAGGAGAAAATATGGATTGATCTGCATGACCTAAGCGCCCCAAATCAGTTAACTCATGGTTATTCAACCTACTTGTTAAACTACAATTGTAAAGGAGACTCCATCACTATTTTGTCTATTTTTGGCAATTTCCAGTTAACTGGAGTGATTTAAGGCGTCTCCAACAACTTTTGGTGACTCAGTTCAGTTTAGTTCACTTCATTTGAGCTAACTAAATTCAGATATGTGCCCTCACCTATTGATTGACATGTATTTGAGTTCTATTCAATTAGACTAAGTCATAACTGCCTCTGATTCTGTTAGAGTCGATTATTGATTGTGATTAGTGGTTAACTGATGTGTTTAGTGTGTCTAACAAACACCTAAGACACTCTCATGTGTGAATTTGAATGACCTCTTGGGTATTCAAATTGTCTTACTATTCATGCAAGTGTATGGCATTCTATCACTAATTTTGATTGATGATTGATAATATACACCTGCAACCTCTAATTGCAACATTGTTATGTCATTTTCTGTGTAAATTGATCCTTGAATCTTCTGTAAGTTGTGCCTTGGTCCTCAGATTACTGTGACTCAATTTTCATATGGTATCAGAGCCATGGAAGGACAAGGCTCTTATTCTCCAACAAGATTTCTTGATGGATCTATGATGCAATCTGACCAAAAAGCTAAAAACTTCTAGCTCTACACTAGAATCAGAAAGTTTACCACATAATTCATAGGCAAAGGAATTGTTGATCAAGATTGCCTGATTGGCTAAGCCGGGTGTGATGAAAACTTGAAAAATGCAGGTTGTCCGACCTTATGGTGCCATTTTTATTTTTTTGGAGGTTTCTTACATGTTTTTCATTCCATTCGCTATAGCAGCATCATGGCCTCTTCTATGAATCTACTCACTCCTTCCAATTACCACCAATGGAAGGAGGACATTGAAAGTCAGCTTTGCTCCAAATGACTCTACAGAGTCACAATGGACATAGAATAGAGTCGAATCATGTTGTTGACAAAGAAAAATAATGGAAGAAGCCTGGGGAAGCATATGGATTTTTGTGCCTTTCAAACTATAGAGATCTTCTTTTCCACATCATTGGGTTGAAGAATCTAAAGGAGATTTGGAATCAAATTGCTACTCTATTTGATAAGTAAGATGACTTGAGGATCTATCAACTAGAGAATGAGCTGATTTCTCTAAACCCAAGAAAATTTGAAACCATGAATGATTTCTTCACCAAGTTGAAGTAATTGGTGCTCCAGTTGAAGCAGTGTAAAGTTAAGAAGGAGGATGATCAACTCATCCTAGCCATCCTTTTAAAATTTGGTCAAAATTATTCAGTCTTTGTGTCCACATTCCATACTAGGAAGCTCACAATCCCAAATTGGAAAATTCCATCCCTCAATGCATTCATTGAGTTCCTCACAAAGGAGCACTAGAATCTTGTCTAGATGGGGATCATCAAATCTTCCAAGGACCAAGATCTGTTTTTTGGAGGACCCAAGGCTACAAATGTAAAGGGAAAGAAAAAGAACCAAAAGACTAAGTTTGATGCTCCAAATACAAAGGAGGAACCTCAGCATCTTGATGAGCCCTCGGGATCAAGAAAGAATAAGAAGAAAGCCTAAAAGAAGGAAAAGAAAAGGTCAAATGTTCCTATTGTAGAAAGGGATTTCACCTTGAAATATTCTGCATGAAGAAACAACTTGATGCTATGACCCTTCTCCTTGTGAAGAATAACCTCAATATTCCTAAAGTTACAAGGAAGAGAGAAAATCATGATCAGAACATCCATCCAGAAAGTGGACATGCCCTCATTGAAAATGTTTTGAAGCCCAGAGCTCTCCTCATAGAATCTGGTGTTCGAACAATATGGTGGCAAGAAAATAATCCTTTTCATTCTTGGACTCTGAGAGCAGCATTCCCATTCACATGGGATATTATTCTCAAAGCATTTCTAAAGGAAAAGGTACTGTAAAACTTGAACATGGAAGCTTCTATGATGTTCCGTATGTGCCCTCCTTGCACTCAAATATGTTGAGAGTATATCAAATGGTAGACAAATTCTTGGACAAGAGAGTAAATTTTAGCCTCTGAATGATGCTGAGATCTATGAAATTTCATCAGAACTCATTGTAATAGTTATAATGAATCATTCAACTAAAACCTATGAGTTTTCCAAGTTTGTACCTGATGCAAATCCCACCGCCCTTCTGACTCATGGGAATGAGGTCAACTAGCTGTGGCATGAAAGGTTTGGACATTTGAACTTCAAATACATGCAGAAACTTCAAAATAATTCCATGGTAGAAGGCCTACCTACCATCAAAACCTCCAGTGGAATATGCAAAGGTTGCATTGTCGATAAACACCTTGAGCACAAATTTGATAGGGGAAAGGCAAGCCGAGAAACAAGTATTGTGGGGCTGATCCACTCTAATATCAGTGGTCCTATGCCTACAAACTCCATGAGTGTTTCAAGGTACATTCTCACATTTATCGATGACTTCTCTAGATTCACTTGGGTTTTCTTCCTAAATAAAAAATATGAAGTTCTTGATAGATTGATTGAGTTCAAGGCATCTGTTGAGAATTCCTTTGGGAGGAATATAAAGCCTCTCAGATATGATAATGGAGGAAAGTACATCAATTCTAATATGCTTCAAATATGTGCTAAATATGGGATCAAGATCCAACGCTCTATTCCCTACACACCCCAGCAGAATGTTGTAGTGGAAAGGAAAAACCGGGCCCTTAAAGAGATGACCATCTGCATGCTAGAAGCCAAAGATTTGGCTGCAAATATTTGGGCTGAAGCAATAAATTTTTCTGCCTACATTCATAACAGGGTCCCTCACTCTTTCATGAAAGGAAAAATTCATTTCAAATCATGCTTTGGTCACAAACCGGATGTGTCCAATTTCAGAGTTTTTGGGTCCACTACTTGGGCTCGAATTCCACTTGACAAGAGGAAGTCTTTGCAACCACAGAGTATTGAGTGTATGTTCATTGGGTATCCTTATGAATAAAAGGGATAAACAGTATTTAATATCAGAACAAAAAATATATTCATAGAGAGAAGTGTCTTCTTTGAATAACCTCTCCAAGATGTGGAACTAGTCGAGGAAGAAACTGCTGAAATTTTCTCCCGTTTTGCTCATGATTATGATGATGGAAATGGAAGTATGCTCTGATTTTTCAGATATGATGTCTGATATCAGTGATAATAATATATCATATTCTGAATCAGATCCTAATGTTCCCACTCATCTCCCAAAATGGGCGGAAAAAACCCTCTCATTCGCCGGGTTAGATGTTGGAAATCATGTTGATCCAAGAAGAACCCGGTCTGATTTTCAAAGAACAAGCATTGCTCTTTCTTGCAATGATTCCTTGTTGTCTAATACCTGATATATGATTATTTTATTTTATCCTAAGTCATACGACCATGCTCAGAAAGATCCAATATGGCAAGCTGCAATGGTCGAAGAGTTCAACTCTCTTTGGAAAAATGCAACTTGGGAGCTAGTTTCCCTTCCACTTGGGAGGAAACTTGTTCAATGCAAGTGGGTATATCGGAAAAAGTTTGATGTAGATGGATAAACCTGGAATTATAAAGCACAACTGGTTTCAAAATAATTCTCCCAAGTCTAAGGAGTTGAATACCATGATTGCACCAATGGAAAAGATGGATTCCATAAGGCTAGTCTTGGCCATTGCCGCATCCAAGCACTAGGAGGTGTATCACATGGATGTCAAGAGTGATTTTCTCCATGGAGACCTTCAATAAAAGATATACATGAATCATCCTGAATGCTATACATCAGATCCATCATTGGTTTGTAAGTTACAGAAATCTTTATATGGCTTGAAACAGGCCACAAGATCTTAGTATGCCAAAATGGATGCCTTTCTGCTCTCACAGAACTTCGAGAGATGAAAATATGATCCAAATGTATACTTGAAGCAGTATGAAGGTAATATTCTGATCATATTATTGTATGTGGATGATATTTTGATAATAGGAAGCACACTTGCTTTTATTTCCTTTATAGAAATGGCTCTTCATGATGCTTTTGAAATGAGTGATCTAGACCCACTGAGACAGTTTCTCGGGATGGAAATCACTCAAGACTATGATGGCATAATAATGACACAATCAAAATATGTTTCAGACTGGTTAATTAAATTTAACATGGCTTATTGTAAGGCTTAACCCTTTCCTTTCCTCTCTAGAATCAATCTTGAAGAGGGAAAATCAACTCCACCTATCGATTCCGCTATTTACCGCCAGTTGATTGGAAGTTTGCTATACTTGACACATTTAAGGCATGACATTTGTTATGCCATAAATATTGTATCAAGGTATATGAATCAGCCTCATGAGCTTCATTGGAGGGCATCCAAGAGGATTCTACAGTACGTGCAGGGTACTAGATCCTATGGAATTCACTATGTTGCAAATTATCAGCTAAATTTGGTTGGTTTTACAGATTTTGATTGGGAGGGAGATAGCATAGATCGGAAGTACACTTCTGGATATGTGTTTATGTTTGGTGGTGGGCCTATTTTCTTGTTCAGCAAAAATCACGCTTCCATTTCCCTTTCCTCAATAGAGGCAGAGTACAGGGGAGCAGTCAATGCTTGCATCTAGGTAGTTTGGCTGCAAGGTATTTTATCTGAGTTTGAGATTGGTAGTGCTTCATCCACTGTCATTTTTTTGTGACAACCAAAGTGCTATCAATATCTCAACAGATATGATTCAAGGGAAGAGAACCAAACACATTGATAAACGCATGCACTAGATCAGGGAGTTGGTGCTTGACAAGACAATTGTTCTACAATACTACCCCACAGATGAGCAGATTGCATACTTTTTCACCAAGAAATTTATTGAGAAAAAATTCATTTACCTCCGTTCACTATTGGGGGTGAGTTTATCATGGTGAAAGTTAGTTAATTATTTAGTGTTTAGTTTGAGGGTGGGTTTTGTTCCCACTGGGTTTTCCTCTTTTCCTCACTTAGAGTTCTTTGAGCATTTTAAAGTTACTTTATTGTAAAGGGTGACCTATGGAATTTGTTGCTGGGGCCCTATCTTTTTTTTACTCCTCCACATGAGTATATCTTAAGGGGGAGGGGTGTTGGAGTCATTATCCAACCCAAACATGTTTATTTGGCCTAGTTGGCCTATTTTACCACTCATCCTAACTTCTTGACTCGATTATGTGACTACATCATCAACTGGATCATCCTCCTTCAATCAAAGAGGCTAACTATGTATTCTCCTTCAACCGAGGAGACTAAATGAGCTTCCTCCTTTAATCAAGGAGAAAATATGGGTTAATATACATGAACTAAGCACCCCAAATTAGTTAAATGATGGTTATTCCACCCACTTTCAGTTAAACTGCAGCTGCAAAGGCATATCCATCACTATTTTGTCTATTTTTGGCAATTTCTAGTTAACTGGAGTGATTTAAGGCGCCTCCAACAACTTCTGGTGACTCAGTTAAATTCAGTTCACTTCATTTGAGCTAACTAAAGTCAGATATGTTCCCTCACCTATTGATTGACATGAAGTTTATTTCTATTTAGTTAGACTCAGTCATAACTGCCTCTGATTTAGTTAGATCCAATTATTGATTATGATTAGTGGTTAACTGATGTGTTTTGTGCGGCTAACTGACAGCTAAGCCACTCCCATGTGTGCAAATCGAACGACCTCTTGGGAATTTGAATTGTCTTTCTATTCATGCAAGTGTATGACATTGTATCATTACATCTAATTGATGATTGATAATATATAGTTGCAACCTCTAATTGCAGCACTGTTATGTCATTTTTTTGTGTAAATTCATCCTTGAATCTGCTATAACTTGTGCCTTGGTCCACAGATTATTGTGACTCAATTTTCATAAGGGAATCAGAGCCCAATAAAAAAATTTGTATATAGAAGACAAGAGTGCTCATAGGATAATCGACGAACTCCAATGTTATGTGAGAAAGTTTGATAGGAGGTTTAGCATTAGTCGTGAGGATTCTGACTAGGGGTGATCAACGACTTGAGATAGAATGATGGGGTGATCAGTCGAAGGTCGAAGATAATAATTACCATATTGAGAATGGAATTCATGCATCAAACCGATGATGATGGGTATGTGATGACCGATTGTTCAACTAGGATCTCGAGGAGTGGAACTGTTGGGGCAGTTGGAGCAGTTGGAACATAGTTATGGTAGTTGTTGGAAAATGACATATGGATAAACCTATTGAGAGGATCCACATGAAATAGTTAATGGAGAATTGTGGTTCCTAGGAGTATGTGAAACTTCTAGAGGGAAGATGAAGGACTAAGATCCAAATATAATCCATAAATACTAGTTGTTGTTCATAAAATGAGGCTTTTTATCCATAAGAATTTTGGGAACTTGTTGCTTATGAACTGTAAATCTGAAGCTTTCGACGTTGATTCCTAGAGCTGAGAGTGTAATGAAGTTAATGTTCATCCCAACTAATATGATATTAGACTCGCATTGTAGTTTCCTCTGTAAAGAGATCGTTTCATTCAATTCAAATCCATAGTACTTAGCAAATTTGACTATGTTGTGTGATTGATTGTGTGCTTTCATTGTGTACAATGATCTGCAACCAACTCAACCTGGTCGTGTCTATGCCAGTTGGTATTAGAGAAGGAAGTTTTTTGGCATTGAAGGTCCATGTGCTATTGGATGTGGAGAACGACTCTAGTTATGGTTGGGTAGAGTTGCTGGGAGTGGTGTCTTAGTCTCCAAGTAGGAAGGATGACTCATTTTATTCCATGTCAAAAGAAGAGTGACACCATTGGTATTGTTGTATTATTTTTCAAGGAGGTTATAATATTGCATGGCTTGTTGAAGATCATTACTTCAGATAGAGAAACTAAGTTAATGGGTAATTTTTGGAGAACCATGTGGAAGAAGCTTGACATGACGTTGCGGTTTAGTTCTATGTACCACCCACAGAATGATTGACAAAATGAAGTCACGAATAAAATCTTAGGGAATTTTCTAAGGTTCCTAACTATTGATTGACAAAAGTAGTGGGAAAATGTGCTGGTGTAGTCATAATTCACGTACAACAATTTGGTAAACCCATTGATAGGAATGAGTCCATTCCATATCATGCAAGGGATAAGTACATATGGGGTAGCTGACTTAGTTGAATTCCTAATGGGGCTGATGATTGCAGATACATGATCATTTTTAGACCACATGAAGGAAGTGCATGACAAGGCGAAGTGACAGTTTGATAAAAGTAATGCGGCCTACAAATTAAGGACCAACAGAAAGAAATGATTGCATCCATTTGAAAAATGAGACTTATTGTATGTACACCTAAGGAAGGAAAGGTTTCCCAAGGGAGTTACAATAATATGAGGATAAAGAAGATTGCTCCATGTATAATTCTTAAGAATATTTCAGACAATGCATATGTGCTAGAGTTTCCTCAAGTTATTGGCTTATTTCCAACATTCAATGTTTTCAACCTGTACAAGTTTGAAGAAGGGTCAACAAGTGACAATAAGGAGATAAACGACTTGCTAAGAAAAATTCCATTTTAGTCAATGGAGGAGGTTCCATATGTACTCGATGAGTGATAATTTAGGAAGAACAAGAATCATAAATATAATGAATATCTAGTTTGATGGGCGAATAGAGACATGGAAGAAGCGACGTGGATTTCAGTTGAAGAGCTCAAGGTGTCGCAAAATAATGATAAATATTTTTTTCAACCCCAAGAGGTTGATCTAGGAGAATAAGGACCCAAGACAATTCATCAGAGATAGAAGACATGCATTCCTAGAAGCCTAGTCAACGATGCCCACTTTTATGGGTGAAAGGTCGATAGGAGGTTCAACATCAGTCATGAGTATTTTTAGCAAGGGTGATCAATGACAAGTGATAGAATGATGGGGAAATTAGTGGAATTCTGAAGATGGTACCGACCAAATTGAGAAAGGAATTCATGATTCAAATGAATGGAAATAGGTATGTGATGATCGATTATTCAACCAGGATCCCAAGGAGCAGAACCGTTGGGGGAAGTTGGAGCAATTGCATCATATTTATGGTGGTTGTTGCAAAAGGCTATACAGAGCAAGGTAAATTTTAGAGGCAAAATTTCTCCAATTGACTATTTTTGGGGATTTTTTCAAAAAGTATATTCGATATTTGGTCATTTTTAGTGTCTAATATCGCCTATATTTACATAAAATATGTTTTTTTTTATCATAACACCAAAATTTACACATTTTAGTGTTAATTTTATGTTTCATATTTAATACTCTCCCATCTATCTATAAACATGTTTTCTTCAATCCAAAACAATCGCCTATAACACAATACTTAAGTATAATATTAGAATCCTTAAAAAATACCTTGATACGGAGAAACCTACTGAGAGAAGCCATGCGAAGTATTTAATTGAGAATGGTAGTGCCGAGGAGTATGCCAAAATTCTATAAGAGAGTTGAAGGAATGAGATCCAGAGATCAACTATAAATACTAGTGGCTATCAAGAAAACAAGGATTTTGGGCCAAAATACTTTTGGGGAGCTTGTTTCTTGTGAAATATGGATGTGGATATTTACATCCATTTTGAGAGACGAGAGTGTAAGGAATTCAATGTTCATTCTGAATAATCTGAGCTCACACTCACATTGTAATTTCTTTTGTAAAAATATTGTTTCATTTAATTGAAAGCGATAATCCTTGGGAAATTTACCAATGTCATGTGATTGTATGTATGATTTCATTATGTATGTTGATATGTGCTTGACCTACACTGGTCGTGTCTTCATCAAGATACTAGGATTGGTTCTAAACCTAGACCAAAAGAATAAAGTATATGATGTGTCATTCTTGATACAAGTTCTTGATCGAGTCTTTAAACCACTGAAGGATAAATATTAGTTGACCCTTAAAGTTATTGATTAATTTATATTCATGTGCTTAATCATCCAATTAAAACTTGAAACATTGTATTTATTGGTGTGACTGTAATATTTAGTTTACTCCTCATAAACCATTGGATGGAACTCGAGATAAGAGAGGCCATAGTCTCAAAAGGGGGTTAGTTGAATTACAAAAGCTAAAAAGTATACTTTATATTTTAATAATACAATTATATAACTAAACCCTTCCAAAACACTAACTATTGGAGTGAGGTGTCTCACTCACATTAAACCGAAGGAAAATCACTAAAAATATAATCTTCCCAATAAAAAGAGAAGAGTGAAATCTATAAATGAGAAAATTTCTTATTTTAGGAAAAGAAAATATAAGAAATACATATTCACTCATAGGAAACCACAACAAAACCTAGGAATCAAATGATAGAAAAAAAATATAGAAAATGCAAGAATTAGGCATTTTCATGAGCAGATGAACCAAGTTCAAGTTCAATAATGTTCAAGTAATAAATTATATATTGCCATTTAGTGAAGAATGGAGGTGTTTTTAGCATAGGGTTTTCCTATATTGCAACTACAAATGATTGGTAAAAGTTATTCTTGAATTATTATAGTAATAAAGACCTTAAGCTTTTCAGGTGGACCACTGTTATGAGCATTTAGAAAATGATAGTTGTGGAAATAAAAGTTCTTCTATTGGTTATTGATGACTAAGTTAGTCCTGTTCAAATTTGAGATTGAGACCTTAATGGTAAAAATTACCCGAGTAGATTGATAGATCACTAGTGAGATTATGGCTTGGATCTAGGGTGACTAGTAGGGCAGAGAGGATAAATTTTCCTTGTTGTTATATGGTTGGATGGTTTGGGATATCCTATTTGATTTGTTAAGCGACTTATAAGGAAAACATAAATTGAATGACCCTTATAACTCTCTTTGTTTATGAATAAATGATTTAACACATATTTCACTGAACTTCGACCTTTTAGGAAAAATATGGACTTAAAAAGTGTGAATTTAGACTTTCAAAGTGTCAATATCAAATTTTTTAAAGTGTGAAAGTGGGGTTCTAAAAGTGGCACTACTAGCTTTCAAAAGTGTGTTTTGATATTCAAATAGTTGTTTTCTAACTATTTCAAACCCTAAAAGTGGAAAGTTTTTATTCAGAAAGTGTGAATTTCAATTCAAAAAGTGTGTTTTATTTTCCAAAGTTATAATCTTTGAATATTATTAGTCCAATGTTTATAATATTCAATATCCATATTATACTTAACATTGTCTATAATAGTGTGTATCTTAGACAATTTTGTTAAGGATTCCTTGGTAACATGTCATCATTGATAAAATGAACTTGTACTATCAAACACTACATTAATATTATATAGAAAAATATAGGATATGCACCTTGAAGAGGAATAAACAATGTATATAATAAAACTCAACACTTAATATATTCCATAACACTTAATTTAATCCACTCATTTTTTTATTATCTATTCAACACTTAAAATTCACTTAATCCACACATAATTTATTTTATATATTCCACACATAATGCTTCATATATTCCACACATAATTTTTTTTAATTGGGAGTAAATATATTAATATATAAGAAAACATTATAAAATATCAAGAAATCGATACAAAAAAACTAGATATATATGTGAGAAAAACTAAAAGAAACTAAACTATCCAGCTACTCAAAACATATAAAAAAACAAATCAACACTAGTCCCGGTTTTGAGGAACCTAGGAATGATCCCCCAAGAAGTCAGTTAGATGTTTGAATGATCCCCCCATTTCATCATCCATCCATCCAATGACTTTAAGGAAGTAGGCATTTTTCTCCTCTAATGTCTCGATTCATCACTTCAATTAGGGGAAGTATCATCCTTCGACCACATACCCACGACTACTATAGATTTAGTGTTCCAAGAGATCGAGTGGCATATAGAATTGATATTTTCTAATGCTAGTGCAACCCAAGTCGATAAATATTCCTTGAAGATTCATCTAAATCTATTGATATTCTTGGTAGGACCTAATGAGCTTCACCTTCCATTCCAACACATCCATAGCATCCTACTCCTCATCTGAGACATTAAGGTTGTAGAAATTTGTTAATTCCATAGAATCCTTGGATGCATGATTTGAACTAGATCTTGAACAGGGCAACTTTGCTACTTCCATAAAATTCTTGGCTGTACGATTTGAACTAATCCTTGTAGGGTGAGATATTGCGACTTCCATTGCAGCCACGACTACGTGATTTACACTATTCATTGAAGGGTGGGACTTGGCTGTTTCCATAAAAACCTTGGTTGCATGATTCAAACTAGTCATTGAAGGGCATAAATTTCTACCACGAGGTGTCTATTTATGGATTTTTCAGTCAATGCATATAAATATTGACCTCCTTATCTCAAATGGTTTGAACTAGAACAAAATTGACAATATACACCACTTTAACTATATCATGTATTCAAAGTATTGACTAGTGAAGATATTTCATACCTTATGATTGAATTTTGTCCTCACTAGCTGTTCCTCCTAGATATTTTGTTTTGGTTGATGATTTGTAGACGGAGACAACAAAAACTAACTCGAGTGAAAGCAATAATATACTATGATAGATCTAATCAAATGATCAAGGAAAAATGATCTAAATATTTATATCACATAATACAAAGCTTTATGGGAAAGAGAATGTATTAATGTATTATAGATCAAATGAGTGAAAGTACTAATTACAACCTTTTCCTTGATTTTGTGAAGGTCCTTTCAATGGGTCCTTTGCCTTATCTTGACACCTTTCCTCAAGAGAATGGCTATCAAAGGTTCATCTTTTCAGCACAATTCCTCTAGCATTTATCTATTGTGAACTCTAACCCCCTTCACCCATGGGAATGAGCTTACATTTATAGGTCAAAAGGAGTAAAGAGGATATGAGAGAATGAGGGGAGAAGGATAGGGTGATATCCCAACAATTGTGGAATTCAGTTGAAGATCCTCCCAAATAGGAGGGCCCGGGGGGTATCTGTCCACGAGGGATTCTCTTTAGAATCTCCTCGAACCTTATTTTTCTCCATCCGTATAGAAATTGTCACACCATGATAAAGAGAAACTTGTGACATTTAGGTGTGTCGTAGTATGCTTGAAATCAAGATGGAAAATTGTCTCAAGTTTCTAGAAAGAAACCTATGATAATGAATACTGTCACAAGTTGTCATACAACAACTTTCGACAAGGCTACCAACTAAGTTGTTTTGAGGTAAGAGATTTCATAATTCTTATCTTCTTGGAAATTCTTATCAAGATACTTTAGGGATTGTGGCAAGGTTGAAGGTACACATTTTATTATCATGGTGATGATGAATTTTTTGTTAAGAGTGTCATAATACCAAAAGTGAGGTGAGTTGAATACCCAAACACAATAGAAGAGAAAACATAGAAAAACAGGGATTCAAAAAATTAACAACACATGGGTTCTGAAATGAAAAACACATAGATTCAAAAACTAAAACATAAAAAAACACATCAAGTCAACAAATTAGAAATATATAAAAAAATAGCAACACATGGTTTCTAAAATTAAGAAAACATGGATTCAAAAACTAAAACATCAAAAATAACAAATGGAATAAAAAATTAGAAATGTCAAAATAAAAACACATGCATTCCAAAAATTTGAAACAACAAAATAGAAACACATCGAATAAAAATATATGAAACATCAAGATAGAAACACATGGGTTCCAAGAATCCATCATTTATATTAGTCGTGTGAAGCCGCAACCAATCCATCTAAGTCCATGTGACATCTTGGAAAGGTCAACCATCCCATCTATACCACATCTTAGGTTTCCCACCCGCATGATGGATCCCTCATCGTTATCCACTTCTTGCACATGTGATTCCCTAAACTGTAATATCCAACTTGTGTGAGGGTCATCATGAATATCTCGATCCCATACCTGGACTCCAATGTATCATTTCATATCCAATCCTTACCATGCATAACACCATCACATCACAGTTTCCCTACCTATAAAAAGGAGACATAACATCCATTGTCACCCACAACCATTTTTTTCCATGCATCATCACGCTGAAGCGATACAGATAGTTCCACTTTCCCTTGTATTTTTCCTATATTATATGAGAGGCTGGCTAATTCTCTACATAGAACTCCATTTATCGCTCCCAAGCCTCGGTCATGGTAGTGGAACATTTTGTCTCTCCATTGTCGGCAGGAATACCAAGACCCACTATAGCTAAACATTTTGAGAAATATCAATGTTCTAAGACCATGGAATTCCTTTTGGATTCCAACCACATATCAATCTATCAAGCCCTTTTCTTTCACTACTACATCCTATTGGATATTTATAGAGAGATTCCCTGTAATCCAAGACTTATTCATTTCCCTATCTGGGTCCAATGCTCGTGCTTAATCCTCGTTTCTTAGGCTTGTTCATGCTCTACTCACTGTCTCAGAGACTTCAATATCTTGCTGAATATGGATAAAGTGGTTTCCTAATATATTGGAATCCTTTGGGACGAATGTTCTAAAGATGAAATATCAATTGTCATACCAGATGGGATGTCATCTTCTTGGCAGGAATTCTTTCTCTTGTCAACATCTAGTGTTTTCTTGCTGAAGCAATTGAAAGAAAAGCTATGTTGATGTTGTTCAATACAAGAAGTGATAATATGATGTTGTTAAGTACCATAGTTGGATCCTTCGATTGAAGGAAAACCAGTTGAATTAATTCAAAAATTTGTCCTTCCTTTGATATATTGTTTTTATTTATGTCGTTCTTAATTGGCAGGGTAATAATAGAATTTTAATTTTTTTTACAAGGGCAGTTTTAACCTTGCACTCCTGGGAGATGCTAGAAGTATATGGAAGGGTTTGGGCGGGTTCTAATTTGAATGTTCTTGCTACACAACCAAAAGGATTTCATTAGTACATGTACACAACCAAAGAATGATTTCATCACTACATTTACCATATTTAATCAATGACATAAATGATCAATCAAATCGCACAATTCTATATACAATACACTTTTTATGCAAATCTACTTCTTATCATACATGGCCAATAATCCATGACATAAATAGATTTGGATAATGTTTTAAAGGTATAAACTAGATGAATACACCATTATAAAGAAGTGTTATCCAAACAGTGTCCATGACATTCTCAATGATAAAATTTAGAAGTTATTATTATCCGACTCAAGTTAATATAAATCAATTCTATAAAAAATAAGGATCATCTAATCCTTTTGAATCATATTATTTAATATGGATAGTATAAATATCATAGTAAAATGGTTCCTTGTGTACACTATACTAGTGTAACAGTATAGTAGACAAAGAAGACCGGTCAATCCTTTCAATCGATCTATTTTTAGCAATATCCATCATTTTAGGAAATGGAAACAAATACTCCATTGTAAAAAAATGTAAATTTGTTGGGATAAGAACCCATAAAACTATATCCATATGAACATTGATCCCACTCTCCACATTATTCCCCATCTTCTCTCATTGCGCCTTAGCTACTGCAAGGCCCTTCTCATTTATTATAATTATCTCTCATGCCAATCCTAGCCTTAGTGACCATGACCATATGATTCTACTTGCATCAATCATCATATTTTCATTTGCACCAACAACCCATTGGTAGTTTCCATTTAAGTAATTTTTTGTACAATACCTTAAGATCCTTTGATGCTCCTGTTGGCTTCCACCATTGCACCTCTGCTTTGTAAAACCCAAGAGTAATAACATCCAAATCTTGATAAATATCACTAATCACCCAACCAAACCATATTGCACAATATGGCTCTAGTGATTGCACAATGACCATTTTTCCCTTTACAACATCCACTCTTGGAATGAATTCATCTTTAGGATTATTTCATACAGGTCCAACATAGCATTCCTCCAATGCAGGAACATTTTCCTTCAAATAGGCATCAAGTTCAGATCTTTTAGATTCAATATTATCAATATCCTGGATTGTTGATGACCAAACGTTAGTTGCTGACTAATCAACAATCTCAAAGGGGTTGTCCAAAGATTCATATATATCCTCCCAATAACTTAACTTGGGATGCCAAAATTGTTCACCCTTATCAATCCCTTGATTCCAGAATGAAATATATGTTTCTATTCCTTTTTTTCCATTTTTGAAGGTATTTTTTATTGCATATTTAATAACCTAGGCTTCCTCGTTGGCAAGTTTGTGCTACCATTGGGAAATGATTGCCACATATGAATAGGAGATTACCAATCTTCATCCTAAAGTGATGCCCTCCATTGTATGACTAGAAATGAGCTGAAATTTAAAAAACTGGCATTTTTTGATACCAATGATCTTGGCATTTCCGTCCAAATGGTGGTGTTTCACAAAACTCTTAAAATCATAAAAATCATCAATTATATAAGGTACATAGAATTTTTTATCTTCACATATCCTATACATATAGATAATCTCTAAGATTAAAAATATATCCTTGCGCATTAGCTTTGTTGATAACCTTCCATAAGTTCCATTCATGTCTTCATGGGTGTATCCAACCGGGAGGAATCTAACTTCAACAATATCAAACACTCTCCTTGTTGTTAGAAGAGAAAAAAATGATGATACAAAGCATTTCTTGTTATCACTTGAAAAATTATACATTTGCAACAAGAATATGGGTGGTAGTTTTCTATTTGGCATGTATTGATTTGTATCATCAACACACAAGATATCATGTTGTATCACATCTTGGTTGTATATCACACACTTTTCATATCTCTGATTGCAATAGAGAATCATGTAATTGGTGCTTATATGTTCCTCTTTAGTAGAGAAAATTACCATATTTATCAACCATTGGTTATTTAAGATTCCTTAATCATTTAGACAATGATTCCATAGTGAAATTCAATCCCATCTATGAAAATGAGAGGCTAAAATGGCCAAATCCCCCATTCTTGTTCCCATGAGTCAACAATCCAGTCAATGATATGGAAATTTTTTATAACATTACTAAAATATTTTTCCTTCTTACCGCTTGGAATGGAATTCTTTGAATTATCCATTTTGTCATGAACAATACTCAAATAAGTATTTGTATTTTTTTGTGAATCTAATCTATGAGAACAATACACTTAGTGACAACTTGTAATATATCTATTATGAGCTTCCTAATGTCCTTGCAAAGTTTCCACCTTATATTAAACAATGGTCCCCTTTAGCCTATCATGTATTGCAACGTACTCATTACATCTTGCAAATGAGTTTGTTCTAGAAATTTTAACATCTCAAAAATCTTCTCTCATCACCTTGCTAAAGGAGGATTGTGATACTGGAGGAAAACCAATACTTTTGATTTCTTCATTTTCCATTTTTCGCAGCAAACCATGGGACATATTAGATGGAAATAAAGTTCAAGGTTGTCCTTGTTCCATATTCACTGATTAATTGTGTAAAATGTGGATATTTTTTTGAATTCTCTTCTACAATTTTATTAATAATAACTACCAGTGCAACAATGTTCTCCTTGTATTTTTCCAAGACATTGTTACCATGGACAACTCTCACATCACCATTCAAGAACATAATTTTATAATTATAGAAAATGCTCCTTTTTATCCCATGGAATTTATAATGCATTTTGATACACGTATATTGTGTCTAATCTCATTGTAAATATGCTTATTTTCTTCTCATATCCTTCTTTGGTGTCATGAGCATTTGATACCGTAGAATTTATAACATACTGTCTTCTTGAATATCCATTCATACTATGAAATTTATTCACACATTCAATTATCGATTGAAGTGAAATTTTTTATATACAATGATTTGAACAACAATGTTCAGTGCTAATTTTTGAAAGGAATGTAACTTGATCAATTCCAATAATGTAAGGTACCGAGCTTGAATTTATTTTAGAAATTTTAGTTCTAGCTTGTCGCTTTATATAATTGTATGGCCTTGTTCTATTAACTTTAACATATGCATATTCACAATGGGGAGTATTTGTAAGGACCATCTATAAAGGGAATTATTTAACAATCTTCCAAATGCTGACCATGTCTTCTTCTATGTTATCTTTTAGTATGACATCGAAAGCAACATCATTGAGTTCAAGCAAATGGTTTGCAGGCCACCTTATAAGAGAGCCTTTAAATACACCACCATTCTCATAATTGCAGAAGAATTTATGAACTAAAAATACCAAACTCACTAACATATATTGGTTTTAATTGTACAATTCCTCCTTCAAAAACACTTGAAACTATTCCATGAGCATCATAATTTGGCTTTAAAGAACATTGAAGTATTAAATGAACTTTCGCTCCCACATACTTGATATTGTGATTTTTGCTTAATACTTTCAAAGTAGTTTCAGATTGATTATTGTTGAAATTGTTTTCAATAGACAACAATGTTCTTGTTGTTAGCACTATTTTATTTTGCAGGAGTTGAGGTTATCACCATATAAATTTCAAGCTTTCATTGGTGATTTGGTAGCTCTGAGGCTTTGCTAATTTGATAATGACAATTTTGTCAAACAAATTTGTCAAACAAACAAAATAACTTTTCTTTAGGAAGAAGTTTTTCCAGGTTTGGAAAGAAAAAAGAGTTTAATGGTACTTTGGGTAAAAGAAAGAGAGTTTTTTATAATTAAGGCTAAAAAATAGTTTCCAGGTCAATTTTTGGATTTTAATCCAATTTTGTGTTCTTGGGCTTATTACACGGTGGATTTTTAAGTCAATTTTGTGTTCTTGGGCTTATTACATGGCCTAGGATTATTATAGGGCCGGGCCTAATTTGCTTATTATAGGGCCTAATTTTATTTTATAAAAATGTATTGGGTGAAGCCCAATCTCTAGGTCGAGCTCAGCACTGAGAGCCATTCCATATTTTAACCAAGTACTTGCCACATCAACACTTATCACAAGTCAAGTTAACAAACAAACCAAATATGACCAACTAATCCCCAAGCCCAAAATTGAAGAGGATCCCACAAGTGGCATAAATAGTGCTCAACAAATCAACATGATTTAAATCCCCCAGCATATATAAAATACAAAGAAGTGTTCCCTCCTTGTCCATGTGGGATATTTACCATAAAATTTTAAAAAATATATGAAAGAATCAATGATCAATGGTTCAGATGAAAGCCATGAAGACATCAACAGATCATATGGATTCTGCATCACAAACTAGCATGAACAAAGGAAGAGTTAAGTGGTTGCATAATCAAAAACCACTCGCCACATGCTGATACCGTAATATTTCACCAGTTGAAAAAGTGGTAAAGCAAACAACCTTCTAGGGTTCCAGAAACTGCTTTGGAAGTTATAAAAGGAAAAGAAAATGAAATATTTTGCAGTGGTGGGAATCAATCACTACGAGGACGTCAAGGATACTTTAATAATGGTATCATTGGGAGTTTAAGTGTTTTGGATGTGCAGATACAAATACGATGGCTTCCAAAACTAGTGATTGCGATGGTAGTTGGATATGCAGTTGGTGTGTAAAGTTCTGCTGATTCATCATGCATATTTATCCATGTGTTATATGCAAGTTTAAAAATGTTGAAAATGAAATTATAGTACCAAAATATGAATCCCTTTCACGCCTCCATGTGCGCTCTAGAGAAATCTCAGATGGTGAATGCCTTGATGTCAAATATGGAGAGATGATTGTTACTTTACAAAAATTTAGTAATGTAGGGGATACTTATTTGATGCGGAGGTGGAAAAGGCCATGAGGTTGAAGCATTCCAACAAGGTAGTATGCAGATGCACTTTGAAATCAGGTGGCTTGAAAGTGAAATGAAAGGAAAATAAATGACAGTGCTTGCAAGATCAATTAGAAGGTTGTCTAAAGAAAGTATCCATACTCATCCAACTATTTCTTTTATCGAAATGGTGGAATCAGCAGCTCGACCGCCTTTGTCACCTGAATTACTAGGATCTCTTCATGAGGGAAGTGATATTAAGATTTATATTCATGCTCAGCTAAAGAAACAAACTGAAGAAATTACCAAATTATTTGAGAGAACTAAAAATGATACTTTCTTCAACATTAGGATTCCTATTGTCATGATCCCAAAATCAAAAGGGATTATTTACAAGATTAGAGGTATTAATAAGTGTGTGATCGAGCATCTTAAGAAGGAATATGCTAAGATGAACAAAAGGACATTCAAATATGCTTGGGTGCTTGACAAACTGAAGGAAGAGTGTGAACATGGTATTGCTATTGACATTGCTCTATGGAAGTTTGAGACCACCAAGTACTACTGCACTATGATTGATGCACTAGACCATTGTGACTTTATCAAGAACATGATTACAAGTACCTCATAGGAAGATTGTGTTGTTTTTATCATTGAATCAACTATGGGACGTTTTGAAGCTGGTATTTGTAAGGATGGACAGAACAGAGAACATGCTATCTCAGCCTTCACTCTCGAAGTGAAACAGATGATCTGGTTTTCTAACAAGATGGATGCTACGACAGAGTCTTAAATATCACCTATCTACTGGAAAAAAGGTGGACTTTCTACTTTATTCTCCAAACCAACTAGTTATAATGTTTTCAGAAATTTTTGTGTGGCTGGTTATGGTTGTTGGTACCATAGTGTGTGTATCTCTATGATCAAAATTCATTGCAAATGAACAATATGATAACCGCTACAAGAAACTGACAAGAAAGAGGAATCAAGATGATATATTTGTAAGTGGAGCTGACAAGCATGTAAAAAACATTGTCAATCAAAGTTGCATAAAACCCCATTGTGATCTTCTTTCCTGTTCAAATACAAGGATTTAAACAGATTGTATTGAAGTTTTTCAAGAGACTATATTGGTTCCAAATTTACAGACAAACGTTAATCAAACATATGCAAGATTCCTGGCAATTAAAGATCAAACTTTGACGAGATATATCAGCATTACAATCAATTAATTCCAACTTTACAAAAGAACACAAGAATATATTCAAATAACTATTGCATTTTCGGTGGAGAATTCTAGGGGATATGGTAGTTCCAAAGAATAGAGTTACAGGTTGCAGAGTATCAAAAATAACCTAAAGGAGTGGGATAATTAGAAGTAGCTAGAAACATCTTCTATCCTTATAAGCATGTCAAAGCAGTAATTCCATATTTTAAGTCATTTACTATTAAATTGTTTCCTAGAAAGTTGTGATTAGTTGAATAGTTGTCATCATTTTAGTATCATCTTGTATTTTTAGGAAGGGAAGTTAGGATGAATCATATCTCTTTGGGGAGATTGGGAAGTCATTTTCTCTATATATGCATATGTAAAACACAAAAAGGGTGTCCGAATATCATGGGAAGAGGGGTTTTTCATTGTAGTTGTTGGGTACTGTAATTTTAAATTCTAATATAAATAAAGGTGTAGAGAGGAAAAGTTTTAAAATTTTCAAGATAGATATTCTTGTGCCATGGTTCTTTCAGTATGTAATTTTCTTATGTGATTGTATTTCCTGTTTCCGCTTCATTTTGTATTTTTCTTTCATGTTTGAGTGAGAGTATATGAATTAGAATTCATCCTTTGATGCTCTAGTTTATCAGATTCAAACATTTTTACTTTTTCTTCTAAAGGTATTACATAATTCATCTTGTGATGTTATGTTTTAATGGGCTATATTCATTAATCCACTACCTCCTGTTGTTAGCTCCAATATTGAGCCCATAGGTTTGGTGAAAAAGGGTTCTCTCCCAGGAAACAATAGAACCGCTTTAGACTGCGCCTCTGGCCCTACGTAGTCAGAGAGGGATCTCTCACTTGTTTTCAGGAAAATTCACATAGGATATTCGATCAAGAACAGTTAGGAGGCTAGAATCCTGAATGGGAGGGGTGCGTTAATGTAAGATGTAGGTGAGACTCTCAGGGTATGGGACCATTGGGAAATGGAGTCGAAGGTCTGGTTAGGGAACATATTGTATGAGGTAAATAATGGCATAAATTTCCAAACAGAGGCAAGATAGCCATCGATCTTGCAATCAGGAGATATTTAGTGGGTGATTAGTAGATGAGAGGGAAAAGTCCATCACGCAGAGCACCAACAAGATGAATTCTATGTAACTTTAGAAGAAAACTTAATGAATGTCTGAAACAATAGATGGAGCATAGAATGTATGAATTCCAAACTATTATACACTCATTTCAGACATGAAAGAAATTAACAAACTGGAATGAAAACATGAAGAAAATTTCACATAAAGAGATTACATATTGAAAGAAACAACGACACAGGAATATCTATCTTGAAAAACAATCCTTCCTTTGCAAATTTATTCATAACACGGAAATCAGAGACTATTTACAATGGAGGGCCTCAACCCTTGAAAGTTTCCCAACCAACCCCTATCTCTCTCTATCGGGAGTGTATTTTTACTATTTCAGTGCTGAGATTACTCTCTGAAACAAACCTAAAAAACTGTTTCCAGTCACAATCAAACGTTAACAGTCTAGAGAGTGGAACTACTGCCATGATTTACAAATGTGAATAAACATCATGGAGTTGTAGCGCGTGGTAACGCGGACTGACACCACAAAGTTTTCTTTATCCTGGTATGTGAAAGCGATCCCTATGTTGCCTGCTGACGGTCAGTTGCCAACTCGAACCTTTTCAGACATGCCTTTCTTCCTTTTCATTCACTGTGATAGTGGCGTTGAGAGGACTCAGTTTGTGACGTCTCTTCACTTCGTGTAGATGTTTGATTCGTCACTTCAAATCCTGAACTTCCTACTTCCCTACTATTTTTTCTATGTGAGCCACGTGTCGGACCTGTGGAGTCGGGGAAGTTAGTGTCATTGGACGGGACCTTTGCCTTAGGTTTATCGAAAATGGCATCGAGGGAATCGGCTAATCTTCCTGGAGGCAGATTACGCATATGAATATCCCTTCCACTATCATCTCTGCACTGGATGTGAAACTTGTAGCCTTGAGGCCTCCTCAGCCCTCCGATTTAGGGAACCTTTCACATACATCGTCCACGTTTCTTTACTTCTGCCACCAATTTATCCTCTCTTGATACAGCGAGTAGCTTTAGATCAAGGCGTGTTCTTACCCGTCGATCGTGATCGACCTTTCTGTGCAACCGTTGATCTGAGTGGGTCCTACCAGCTCTTTATGAATTGGGACCTTGACGTTTCCCGTGCTAGTTCAAATCGTGAAAAGAGCCACAGTTGTGGATCTATTCCCTTCTTCATCATAACCGTCGATATTTGCAGTCGATACCACTTTTAGTGATTTAGAATCATGACTTTATCCGCACAAGTTTGTCTTGTGAAATCAGCTGGGGCCGTAGATCCGCTTCTGCTTTCATCCCTTCCATTAGATACTTCCACCTTTTAACCTGTTTCACGATCTGGGAAAGTTCCTTCTATCGAGCATGTTTTCTCAATGAAACCGCTTCGGGCCATCGATCGGGCTTCGCTTTGATCTTGGCCCTTCATTGTTTTCCAGTTTTAACAGACTCTACAAATGCCAAACTTTGACCATTCTCTCACGTCTTTTGCCAAAACCATGATCTATCGTCACTCTTCTTCCTTGTGCTCTAGGATCATTGGTTTATGACACCTTTCTCTATTGTCTATGCTGCTGCAAGTCTTCACCTCTGGAGGAATCTACCACCATAGATTGAGCTCTCTTCATTATCTAACAATCTCAATGTTAGAATAATCAAACCCATAGTATTACCCACTTAGACATTAATTCATTTATTTTTGTCTTATTTGCCTAGTTCATGAGTCCCACCATGTGTAAGTTGCTAATTGCCTATCCATATAGGTCAAACTTGCCATCTTTGATTCATGTAGCACTTGGGAAAGCCTTAGGAATCAAATATACTTTATTCCTGGCCTCCTAGGCGCCCTTCTGCTTTTTCTGCTTTATTGCCTGCTTTTTCAGTGTTTTAAGGCACATAGGAAAGCAAGACTAGGTGAGGTGAACTTGTTTTTTGCCCCTTTCATCCTCCACTCTTTCCTCCATGCAAAAACAGGTATGAGCTGCCATTCCACCACTCATTAGCTTGCCCATGCACCCTTGCCAATTCGTGAGCCTCATGACAGATTTGGGATCAGCTTTTTACACCTATGGGGG
>LPNX010470576.1:172331-217995 GCA_001517045.1 Pseudotsuga menziesii
TTGCTGATGGTTCACCACTGAAGTACAAGGCTAGATTGGTAGCTAAAGGCTACTCACAGGTTCATGGCATTGATTACAATGAGACCTTTTCCCCAGTGGCAAAAATGGACTCCATCAGGCTAGCTCTAGCCATTGCAGCCTCAAGGCAATGGGAGGTACATCACATGGATGTAAAATGTGCCTTTCTGAATGGAGATATCACTGAGGATATATATATGCAGCAGCCTCAAGTTTTTTCTGCTAACTCTTCTCTTGTGTGCAGGTTGAGAAAGTCATTGTATGGGCTAAAGCAAGCCCCCAGGGCTTGGTATGCCAAGATAGATAGCTTCTTGCTATCTCTGAATTTTGTTCGGTGCAAATCAGATCCAAATGTCTATTTGAAGTCTGTTAATGGTTCATTAATGATCATTGTTTTATATGTTTATGACCTCCTCATTACAGGAAGCTCACAGGCTGAGATTGCTTCCTTAAAAGGAGCTATGAACCAAGCCTTCTCCATGACAGATTTGGAGCTCTTAAGTCAATTTCTGGGGCTTGAGATTGCTCAAACCAAAGCTGGAATAAAGGTGCATCAGTCCAAATATGCATTGGATTTGCTGATCAAATTCAGAATGAAAGACTACAAAGCAAGCAAAACTCCTTTCCTTTCAGGAGTAAAGCTGGAGGAAGATGATTCTCCACCGATGGTAAACAATACACTGTATAGACAATTGATTGGATGTTTATTGTATTTGACACATACTCGACCTGATATTTGTTATGTAGTAAGTGTGGCTTCTAGATTCATGGATCAGCCTCATGAGATCCATTGGAAAGCAGCCAAAAGGATCCTTAACTTTGTTCAGGGAACAAGGACACATGGGATCTTCTATAAGGCAAAATCTAATCTTGATTTGATTGGATTTACTGAAAGTGATTGGGCAGGTGATAGCACAGACAGAAATTCCACTTCAGGGTATGTGTTCATGCTTGCAGAAGGGCCAATCAGCTGGTCAAGCAAGAAGCAGAGTGCCATTGCACTCTCATCTACAGAAGCTGAGTACAGAGGAGTTGTTAATGCAGCAACTCAGTGTTTATGGTTGCAGGGTTTACTTGGAGAGTGTGGTTTTAAACCTGAGTACTCTACTACCATCTACTATGATAACCAGAGTACCATTCGAATCTGCAAAGATCCAGTTCATAAGCAGAGAACCAGACACATTGAGATTCACATGCACTACATCAGAGAGCTTGTGCATGATGGAACCATTCACCTACTCTTCTGTTCATCTTCAGAACAAGTAGCTGATATCTTCACCAAAGCATTTTGTGAGAAGACCTTCAGCAATCTCAAATCACTGCTGGGGATTGCTGATCATGCTGTAAAGGCATGAGTGGAGACAAGATTCTACAATTTTGTTTTACATTCCATGTTTAAGGGAGGATTTTCCCAAGTTGGTTTTGCCTCTTTCCTTGTTTCATATGGACTTGCAGTATGTAAAAGGGTGACTAAGCCTTGTTGCTAGGCCCTATATTTTTGATTTATTACTCATAAAGTTAGGCTTAAGGGGGGGTGTTAGAATAATCAAACAAATAGTATTACCCACTTAGACATTAATTCATTTATTTTTGTCTTATTTGCCTAGTTCATGAGTCCCACCATGTGCAAGTTGCTAATTGCCTATCCATAGAGGTCAAACTTGCCATCTTTGACTCATGTAGCGCTTGGGAAAGCCTTAGGAATCAAATTTGCTTTATTCCTGGCCTCCTAGGCGCCCTTCTACTTTTTCTGCTTTATTGCCTGCTTTTTCAGTGTTTTAAGGCACATAGAAAAGCAAGACTAGGTGAGGTGAACTTGTTTTTTTCCCCTTTCATCCTCCACTCTTTCCTCCATGCAAAAGCATGTATGAGCTGCCATTCCACCACTCATTAGCTTGCCCATGCACCCTTGCCAATTCGTGAGCCTCATGACAGATTTGGGATCAGCTTTTTACACGTATGGGGGATTTGTCTATTTTGGGTAAGCCTGCTTTATGCTAGTTTTGGATGCCTCCTTATGCATTCGATCTCTTGATGTATTCTATATATTCAGAAACCTATGTTATTATAGGGTTGGATATTGTACACTCAGTAAATATAATTTTGTGTTACAGCTCCATATTCAGTCTCCATTGTTAGAAATTTTGCATGATCAATTGATAATTGTTGTGGGTAAAATTAATCTATTGCTGGCCTGAATTTCTACACTCAAAACATGGAAAATGTTCCTCTAATAATATAAAGGGTGTTCACATAATTTTCAAATGAATAGGACCCTTTTTGGATTCTATCAGGCCCATAAATTGGCTGTTGCAAATGGAGTGCTAACAGCTGGCTCCACGAGGGATGATATCCTCCTAGTGAGGTGGCAAAGAACCACTGTAGACCAAGTTCCAAATCCATTGGGTCATCCCCAATCTTTCCTTCAAAGCCTCCATTTTTCTCTGAGCTACTGCTTTAGCGAAGTTATGTCACTCTTGCAAACCATGCTCTTGGCCATATTCCGAAACTGAGAACAGTTGTGATTGCAAACCTGTGCTTACAACTGAAAATGAAAAGAAACTAAAATAGAAATGAAGGAAATTATCGATGATTGCCGAGCTTATTTGTTCCTACCTACTCTACCTAATTTAGTGCATAAGCCCGATTCAGTGAAATCAGACTTCTAATGAAGCTAATCAAGCAGCTTGCCTAATAGTTTTGTTTCCTTTTCGTGCGTTATGAACATGAATATAATACATAATAGAAGAGGGAAATAACAAATAAACTGATCTTTACAGTAGATATGTGACCAATCATTACCATTACCCATCCCTTCCATGTATTCTGCTATGGGGCCATAGAAAACACGGCGACCTCCAGTATATTCTATCATCTGTTCATGGGAAAGCTATCCGAAACTCCCTTCCTCTGGTGAGCTCTTAGGCTGATACTTGGAAGATCCTAGAAAAGGGCCCATAGAATCATTCTCCTATGAAACATCCATCCTTTCGTTCAAAATTTCTGCAACTAGAGCTTCACCTTCTTCATGTGTCTCAGCATGAACGTCCTCCTTTTCTTCAACAAAACCGAGTAGGCATATTCCTACTTTATGGGGTGATATTCCTAAAAGCAAAAAATTAAAAAATGTATTTATTTGAGGGCTAATGCCTCCTTCTTCGTGACTCAACACCTCATCACAAATTCTCGACGGATCAATAAACGAGGAGGAATTGCATGACTGTTCCTCTTTATCATCTTCTCTTCTGCATAAGTTTATGGAATGCACCATAACCTCTAACTTATGTTTCTACTTAGAGGCTTTAATCATGTGTCATATTAATTCAAAAGAGGAATAACACAAGGGTAGGCTATCACCTCCAGCACATTCACCATCATTTCCTGTCTCAACCTTCTCACTTTGGATTGCAGTTTGATTTTGTCCATTAGCAGACCTTGGTTCTATAAATAGCTTTTCAGGTATAGCCCCCAGGTACTCCTCCTCATACTCATCGGACACAGGCACACTGAAATCCTTTTTAAAATCGTCCTTTACGGACCCAGTGCTGAGCAAATTGCAATCTTCAGAAAACAGGCTTGCAAAACCATATGCTCCTATATCGGGCTGATCATCTTTCTGTCTACCAAGGGAAAGATTTAGATGAACGGGTACTCTCCTTTTCCACTTGTAGGGCCCAACCAATTTTAATGTATCTTTTATTTCACCACCGTTGTCCTAACCTGACAAATTTTTGGACATCTTAAGGTTTTCCTCAACCTCCAAACAATCAGTAAACATATGCTACAGAGTGGTTGATTTTCTTTCCAAAAGAAGTAAGGACAACTCAGGAGGAAAGGTGGTTGCATAATAGATCTTAGTAGCGTTCTCAAGAGGTTGGACTTCCTTAGGCATGTTATAATAAAAGCTTGCAAATATTCTGTTAAAACTATATATGGCCCCACCCTCATGCCTCTTTAGGGAATAAAATTCTGAAAGTATTTGATCCAGTGGCCTTCTCCTACCCCAAAACTTTAAAAAGGTGTAAGAAAACTCTTCCCAGGTATTGATGGACTGAGGTTGTAAGTGTTTGAACCATTCTTTAGCATCTCCTTGCAAAGACTTGGCAAAAGTCCTCATATAAACATCATCATGCTCTATCTCAAAAAGGTTAGAGAAATGTTCAAAGGCTTGTAAATGTTTCTCAGTAGTGAAGTCTTTGGATTCTCCATCAAATTTGGGGAGGTACTTGTAATGTTTCGTAGGAAAATCATGGAGGATAGGAGGAAATTGTAGTGGTTTGTACCGGCTTGGAAGACTGGGAGAGACTAGGTTAGGCGCAATAGATACGCTATTGACTAAGGTTTCATGAGGTTCAAAGGGGTGACCTTCAATGTCATGAGTTTCGAGAGAAAAATATGGGTTAGAATCACATGTACAAGACTATGCAACGCTTTTGGTTCGTAAAGAAGGATAAACAAGAATATATTCATAGTTCTGTTCTGAACAAATTGAACCATAGAAGGTTGTTTTGATAAATTTCGGGAAGGATAGGAACAAACTTACAAGAAAAGACGAGGCATCTTGGAAGAAATGTAAACTCGAGTATCTTAACCTTTCACCATGCATTTTTGGGCCTTACAAGAAGTACATTATCCCTGGCGGAGCCTGTCAGTTTTTTTGACAATTTTATTTCTGGGTCATACCACCAGCAGAGTCGCTAAAGTCGGAATCCTTTAAGAGTGGAGTCACTCGGTGAAAAGTACTTAACCTTCTTGATTTCTGATCATTGTTCACCATCAACAACCAGATCTAAAACTATGTTGTTCTTCCTAGGGATGATCTTCAATCTCATCCCCAGCAACGACCCAGTTTGTTAGTGTCGGGATTGAGCCCATAGGTTGGGTGGAAAAGGGTTCTCTCCCTGGGAACAACAGAACCGCTTTAGACTGTGCCTCTAGCCCTGCGCAGTCAAAGAGGGATCTCTCACTTTTTTTTAGGAAAATTCATGTAGGATTTTCGATCAAGAACGGTCAGGAGGATAGACTTCTGAATGGGAGGGGTGAGTTAATGTAAGATGTAGGTGGGACTATTAGGGTATGGGACCATTGGGAAATGGAGTCGAAGGTCCGGGTAGGGAAAATATTGCAGGAGGTCAAGAATGGCGTAAATTTACAAATAGAGGCAAGATAGCCATCGATCTTGTAATCAGGAGATATTTAGTGGGTGATTAGTAGATGAGAGGGAACAATCCATCACAGAGAGCACCAATAAGATGAATTCCTTGTAACTTTAGAAAAAAACTTAATGAATATCTGAAACAACAAACGGAGCATAGCATGTATGAATTCTAAATTGTTATACACTCATTTCAGACATGAAAGAAATTAACAAACTGGAATGAAAACATGAATAACATTTCATGTAAAGAGATTACATATTGAAAGAAGCAATGACACAAGAATATTTGTCTTGAAAAACAATCCTTCTTCTGCAAATTTATTCATAACACAAAAATCAAAGACTATTTACAATGGAGAGCCTCAGCCCTTGAAAGTTTCCCAACCAACCCCTATCTCCCTTCATCGGGAGTGTATTTATATTATTTCAGTGCTGAGATTACTCTCTGAAACAAACCTAAAAAACTGTTTCCAGTCACAATCAAACGTTAACAATATAGAGAGTGGAATTATTGCCATGATTTACAAATGTGAATAAACATCATGGAGTTGTAGCGAGTGGTAATGCGGACTGACAACGTAGAGTTTTCTTTATCCTAGTATGTGAAAGCGATCCCTATGTTTCCTGCTGACGGTTAGTTACCAACTTGGACCGTTTTAGACATGCCTTTCTGCCTTTTCATTCACTGTGACGGTGGCACTGAGTGGAGTTAGTTCGCAACGTCTCTTCACTTCGTGTAGATGTTTGATTCGTCATTTCAAAACCTGAAGTTCCTGCTTCCCTACTGTTTTTCCTACATGAGCCACATGCCAGACCTATGGAGTCAGGGAAGTTAGTGTCATTGGACGGGACCTTTTCCTTAGGTTTATCAAAAATGGCGTCAGGGGAATCAACCAATCTGCCGGGAGGCATATTACGTGTATGAGCGCCCCTTCCACTGTCATCTCTGCACTAGATGTGAAACTTGCAGCCTTCAGGCCTCCTCAGCCCTCCGATTTGGGGAACCTTTCACATCCATTTTCCATGTTTATTTACTTCTGCCGCCAATTTCTCCTCTCTTGATACAACGAGAAGCTTTAGCCCGAGGCATGTTCTTACCCGTCGATCGTGATTGACCTTTCCATGCAACCGTTGATATGAGTGGGTCCTACCACCTCTTTGTGAATCGAGACCCTAACGTTTCCCGCGCTAGTTCAAATCATGAAAAGAGCCACAATTGTGGATCTATTCCCTTCTTCATCGTAACCGTCAATATTTGCAGCCGATACCACTTTTCGTGATTTAGAATTGTGAATTTATCCACACAAGTTTGGCTTGCAAAATCAGCTGGGGCCATAGATCCGCTTTTTCTTTCATCCCTACCGTCAGATACTTCCATATTTTAACCTATTTTGCGATTTTGGAAAGTTTGTTCTATCGAGCATGTTTTCTCAGCAAAACCACTTCGGGCCGTCAATCGAGCTTTGCCTTGATCTTGGCCCTTCATTGTTTTCCAATTTTAACAGACTCTGTGAATGCCAAACTTTGACTATTCTCTCGCGTCTTTGGCCAAAACCATGATCTATCATTGCTCTTCTTCCTTGTGCTCCCCGATCATTGGTCTACGATGCCTTTCTCTATCGTCTATGCTGCTGCAAGTCTTCATCTATGGAGGAATCTACCACCGTAGATTGAGCTCTCTTCATTATATGACGGTCTCAAAACATGGAAAATGTGCCTCTGATAATTTGAAGGGCGTTCACATAATTTTCAAATGAAAAGGACCCTTTTCGGACATTATTAGGCCCATAAATTGATTGTTGCAAACGGAATGCTAACACCTGCAATGCCTAAATGTCTGAGAAAATGATGATTATCATGCCTCTGTCATTTTTCTGTTAAACACTCAATCTCTTGCAGCTTAAAAAAGTATATGTTTATTGACTCCATTGGCGAATGGAAATTTTCCCTCATTTGTCTAACCAAAACATATCAATTTATCAGTCTTTGTCGCATTTTGAACCTAGCCGTTGTTTTATTGCATAATTAGTTGTTAAAGTATTGTAACTTTGGAAGATATTCCAAATGTATTGGTTGTATTCCTCCATAAGGATATGAGTTTGGTCATGTAAGAGTCATTGAAAGAATCAATGTAAACCTCCGGTTGTATGTCGGATCAATAGTACCCAATGGGCAATATAGTAAATGTTATTTTTGGTGTCTTTCTATATAAGTCGGCCCTATCAGTTAGAAAAGTCAGCCCTGTTAGGTCCTATGTCAAGTCAACTAAAGAATATAATTAGGGAGGCACCCCCCTTCATTTGTATGTACTCACTCAAGCAAGTTTGCAAGAGAGAGAAGAATAAGTGTGCTAGAAAGAAGAGAGAAGAAGTTGTATGGGTTTAACAGTGCTATGGTTGAGTTCTAGAATGAGGAATTTTTGCGGGGTTTCCTCCGTTGTGTTTTCCCGAGGAAAATCTTTGTGTTCTTATGTTTTTGTGCTTGTTTTTCTTTTAGTGATCCTACTAGAGAAAATTGTTTTAAGATGTTATCTAAGAAATTCAAGAAAACTTAACATGGTATCAGAGCCACCCTAAAAGGAAACACTGCACAGCTAGGGTTTGTAACAACAAAAAAATACCTCTACAGATTAACCAGAAAAGAGGGCTCACTCAACTCGCCCCTGAAGGGCGCATCTTTTTGGGAAAATATAACTGAAAATTTCCAAGAAGTTTCTGTTATGGACCAAACACTATTGCCGATACAAACTAGGGCTTCAATTTTCCTGAGAATCCATCTTCAACATCAGAAAAAGAAAGATACAGTATAGGTCACAATAGGGAGGTGCATCTTTTCCATCACTCATCCCCACTAGTGATACCAACTAAAAAATTAGGGTTTTTGCATCAAACCATAGGTCATCCAGAAGGAGGTCAGTGAGAAGCTATATTCATCAAGTAAGTACTACTCCTTCTTATTCCATTTGAATTTCTCATTCTATTGAAGATGAAAAAGAATACCAATCTAGATGAAAATCTTAAAGGTGCTAAAAAATTCAGAGTGTGGAAGTATTAGATCATTGCTCATTACAGTCCTCAAAGGATGTGGGGATAACATGTTTGTTGTTCCTGTTCTTCCTATTCTTGAGGATGCAAGGAATGTGTTTGAAAATATGCCTAAATGGAATGTGGTTTTGTGGAGCGATATGATTGCAGGGTATGTTCTAAATGGGAAAGTTCAAGAGGCTCTCAAGATGGGTTGGCAAGCGTTGATGACGGGGATAAGGCCGAATGATTTTACTTTCTTGATGGTGCTTCTGATTTGTGCAAACATCATAGCTTATAATCAGGGTAAGCAAGTTCATATTCTCACCATAAAATATGGATTTTATTCATATAATTTTTTGGGTATTTCTCTAGTTGGCATGTCTGCAAAAGGTGGGTTTGTTTCTAGTTTTGTTCATTCCTTTTGGGAATCATGTCAAAATTCCCATGAATAGACAACTCAAATATAGATTGTGAATTTTTTTAATAGAATATGTAAGTGGCTATGGTGTTAATTATAATACAATAACTAGTGCTCTGTGGACTCAAAAAACCAATGCTCTTAGGTGCCAATATAACTCCATGCCCTGTTTTTTCTTTAAAGGGCCACTAGGTATTCTATTTGAGTGAGCATGTTGGGATGCACTTTTCCCATAATGATTTAGCATGAGACTAGTATTTGAATGAAAAGGTGAATGATGGTCTGCAAAATTCTCATAGACACTCGCATTTGATTGTTGAGAATTAGAAGAAGGGTGCTTGGTTCTTCAACTTCATGCTACAACACAACTGTTAGTGATAGATCATTGGGCATGAAATCTCTCTTATAAACATAGTTTGTTTTCTTTTATTGGATTTGGGACATTAAGCATCTATCGAATCCTTGTAGCTTGCAAACAACTATCTAATTGGTTATCTTCAACTCTATATATTCTCTTTCCATGTATATATTCATGAAGTGCCACTATGTCTGTCTAATTGAAGGGTTGGTGGAAGATTAGCTGGGAGGTGAGATAGGGTTTGTTGAAATATTCACCATTAGGGAAAATTAGTTCAAGCACAAGCTATTAAACAAAGTCTATCCAAGCATGATATCTCAAAACAGTCAGAATTTCACAAGTTTCCAAAACATTCATGATTATGGTATCATCATGATGAAACAATGAACCTTGCCATTAAAATGAGCTGCTATCTGTAAGAACAATGAGACTTTGGATAAACCAAGTATTTAATGACAAAGAACTTGCAGAGGTTTGGTCTAATGCCCTGACCACTGGTTTCCTCATCCTGTGTGCCACTTGGTTAAAACCACAAAGAAACTAGAATATTGATTCCTATTTGCATTGTGGTTGGTTGTTGTGTGTAAGCTACACATAGAATAGACCTTGCATCCATCAGAAGAAGAGTGACCTCTATACAAGAATAAAAACAACAACTAGAAGTAATTTTATGCATAGTATCCATGTTGGTGAAGTAAGTGGGCTCTATAAGTGGATCACAACACATAAATTAGGGTAAGGAAGCATGGCGTTCATGGATTTTGTATTAAATTTCTGCCATCCAAGTTTGTCTCTTGAACTCATTAAGGCTTGAAAAATTTACCAAGTCGTGAGTTTGACCAGGGCTGATGAAGTATTACTTCCAAGTTTTGAAGTATACTCAGCCTTTTTTAGACAAGCTGAATAGACATGTCAAGTACTAAGGAGACTCAGTAGGTCTTGTAACTAATATCATCCTAGGGATGTCCTAGCTTATCCACTGTGCCTCCTCTGCCCTTGTGCCTATGTCTCCCTTTCTTGAATCCAACCAATTCTTTTCACCACTGAGTGCCTTGTCTTGAGCATCCCTCAAACTATTTGGCCCTTTTTCTCTCAAAAGGAAGCCAAAGTTTCGATCAAAGGAATCAAGATAATAGAACATGATGGCTACCGGCGAGGTTGAATATTTTCATGAATCCTTTTCACTATCTGATTAAATATTTTATTGAACTCTTCAACATATTCGTTCTCATTATTATCTCTAGTTAAGGCATATAACCAATACCTATTGTATTTTTTTCCTTCCATCTTTCCATAAAAGCACTTTCGATCTGAGCCACTATGGTTATCGACTTATAGTGTTTTCAAGGAAACTTGTGAACCAATCTATAGCTTCATATTAATGACAATACAAAAATTTCATAAGCACATCTAAATGACCAACCTTGGATTGATTTATCATGGTCATGAAAGCATTCCAGTGGTCTCTCATTGATACTACATTATTTCCTGAAAACATGGGAAACATATCAATTTCGCTTTTTGGAATGTCATGAGGGGCTCCTAGAATATTTGAAAAGTTGAATGGATTATAACATATTTGTATTTAGATTTATTTGATTGATTTTATGGTGGTTGATGTGGGTAAGAATAGTGCCAAAGTCCACAAGGGAAAATGGGTGTTGAATTTTGACATGTGTATGATATTTTAAAAAATTGCAGTCTGTAATAGAGATAACACTTGAGATATTAACATCAGTAAAACAAATGTAGTAGTAAAACAAGCATCACACAATTGAACACACGATTTTCCACGGGGAAACCATTTAAGGACAAAAACCCCAAAGCATTAATAATTCATCCTCTAAATGAGATGACTGAGTTTGTACATGAGAAGACAATTGATTCACAGAACTCTGAAATAAGATGTAAACAATTTTTTTCCCAAACTGAAGAAGCCCTAATAGGATTTTACTGTTGATGCTGCTTGCTGCTACGTGGATTGTACTTTCGTTGTTGCCATGTCAACAAGATCTAGTGTTACCTCTCGGATGTCTACTGCGAGCTCAACGAGGGTCTGTTGATGGACTTTTACAGCCTTAATAGGGATCAGATGCTAGGAGAGCCCTTGCAGGGCTAGTGTGCCCTACTCCTCACCACCACCAAGGTTGTTAGCAACCTAGTATACAGTATACAGTGACTCTAGAGAAGCTAGTATAGAGTTTTCTTGTATAGGCCATACTTTCATTCTCTTAGATTTGATTGATGTCTCTTGGTTTATTTTCCTTTGTCTATACTATGTAGGTAGCGCAAGTCCTTGGGCATGGTGTTTGGCATACGAACTGCAACTGAAGGGATATTTGTTATGTTGTTTAGGTTATTAGATTGAATGTTCTTAAGTTGAGTTTTCCCTCTTTGTAGGGGCTTTTTATTCAGCTCCATGAGAGATAGTTCCATACATATTGTGTAAAATGAATGCACAGAAGGATCTTTTTGTTTCCTTAAACAAGTAATAGTATTTTTCTTCTAATATTATAATAGTTGGGGCACCGGAAAATATACCCTTCTATATCTTTCCCAGATAATAATATATATCTGTATGCATTAATTGATTGTAATGAAGTACTCAACATAAATTTTAAGTTGATGTCCATTGTCAACATATACAATCCAAACAAGGCAGGGAATATAGGATGAAGTATATGTTGACTTTAGGGCTAGTGATCTTTCTGCACAATATCTTGAGAGTCTGATGATAATTGTTGCAAATCCTAAGCAATTCAAGATCCCATATTGGTTTTTAAACATACAGAAAGACATCAAGGATGGCCGAACCACTCAGGTGGTATCCAATGGTCTTGACATGAAACTCAGGGATGACTTTGAACGCTTGAAGAAGATCAGGTACTATGACATTTTTCATGCACTGTTATGTGTCATAATTGAGTTTATATTATTAGGTTGTTAGTGGTGTTCATAGTTGGTGTTAGTAAAATTGTTTTTATTCTAAATGATATAAAATGGAAATGGGGCAGTGATACATAGTCACATGCATTTTTAAATTTGAGGGATTTGAATGTTAGTCAAATTGTTTGTAAAAAGACATAACCTACAGTATTATTGGGCAAGAAGATGAGGGACAAGATAACTTATATAGTAGTTTGAGATCAATGATTCATTGATTAGAAATTGCCTACAATATTTATTTCTGAAAATGCATCTTATATGTCATTGATTATTAATAAATAATACAAGAACTGTATACTAGGGGCACGCTGTGATTATGCAGATCACTCATAAGGAGAGCCATCATTTTAAAATACATTATAGCCAGTGCTAAATGAAATTGTGCTGCTCACTGTGAACTAATTGTGATGATCAAACATTAAAGGGGTAGCATCAATCAAAAGGATATACCTGTAAATCTAATTGCATTCTAGATACTTCTCCCAGAATTTCTGACCATTCAACTGCCCCCAAACATCTCTCCTTTCCAATTAAAAAGAGGGGTGTCAAAGAATGTTGGATTCATCAACAATGCATTACCTAAAGATCTGGTAGTCATGCAACCCCAAAATACATATTCAAATGACTTCAGTCATGCATTCAACTTTTGGCCTTTACGGTATTGATGCAATCAAGTGAAAACCATGAAGAACTAGGGGCATTTTTTTCAAATGATCTTGAGTTTATGAACGATTTGATGAAGGTGTTGCAATCTAAGAACTTTATACCATATAACATTAGATCAACCGCTATTTGGGCTTTAGGATACCAGTTTGCGATAATTTCTGCATGTCATGAGAGGAGTCGGGTGTTAAATGTTCCAAATATTGTTAGGAATGCAGGAAATCGTGTGTTTTTATTGAGCTTGATGCAAAAGGCTGTCATTTCATTTACTACTATGGAAGCATATCCTGTTGCATTATTAGAAGGGGATTTATATTTTTTTCTGGAATATGTAACATCATTCTTGACTTCGCCAAATCCTATGAGAGAAACTGGACTAATGCCTGCCCTTTTTCCTTTGTTAAAAGACACCAATTCTTCTCATACAAACCTTGTCATATTTGTTGTAAAGATTCTCCAAAATTTTATGGATTACAGTAATCCAACAGTCACTTTGTTCAGAGATCTTGAAGGTCTAGACAATACTATTAAGAGACTACAATTTCAGGTTACAAGTGTTGTGGAGTTGTCAGCAGAAATCAGTATTGCATGTTCAACATATGATGATGATAAAGGCCAAATTCTATATTCTCGGAGGTGTCTTATCAAGGCCTTACTCAAGGCACTAGGAGTAATAACATATTCCATAGCAAGGCCTGTAGGCTCATAGGAGAGTACCTTACCATCAAGCCTATCATTAATATTCTGTGTATAAAAGCTAATGTGTATTTTCTTTAGATAGCTTATGTTTTACTTCAGTGATTGTCTTCTAGATTCTTTATACATGGATTCATTTTCATTTCCTAATAATATATACCTGTTCATATTTCCATGTGAAACTAGAACACAGGAGGTAATGATAAGACTTCCCTTGCTAGTAAGGCTACTGGAAGATCAATTGTATTGCCAGCTAGTGCATCTTGGTATGAAATCTATTTCTTGTCATGGAATATTTGTTTAGTTTTCCAACACCCTCTTGGATTGGTGTACAGTAACGTTACACATTAAGTTTAGTGAACATAAGCTTCGATATGATTTAGAAGTTTGTGGTGGAATATTACATATCTTACTGAATATTGAGACATTAATGGTTGTTGTAGGGACTCCCATGCTGCACAGGAAAAACCATTTAGTATGAGGTTCCCAGCTATTCAGGGCTCCTCTAATCCTAAAACAAGTTCATCTCATTCACTTTCAGTGTCTCCAACATTAAATCTCCCTGCCTTGGTGGTGGAAGCTGCGGCATCAGGGTTGAGTTTTGATCATGGCAAGCTGTTGGTCAATAAGGGTGGGCAGTCATCAATGTTTATATCTAAAAAACATATTGATGACAAACCTAATGCAATGAGTGGAACATATATAAAATTAAATTCACGTGTAAATAGCGCTGGGAGAGATTTCCATGGAAAGAATGCCAGTTTAGTTGATCCTACTATGAAATGTAGGAGTCATGAAGGTTTTAAAAGTCTATTGAAGAATTCGTCCTCTGACACACACAAGGGTTCATCTGAGCTGGGCAGTGGGCACATTGAAACAACAAGAAGTGAAAGAACAGATGTAGCTTCAATGTCATCTAGTATTGTCTATGTTGGACTTTCTATAGATAGTTTTCCAATCTATGTCCCTCAAAGCAACTCTGTTGTTCAAAGTAATAGTGAAGTGAATGTTGTTGCTCTAAATAAAAGCAGTGGAATGCTTTCAGGAAACCATGTTGAGAATTGTCTAGAAAGGTCTCCATTTGATGATAGGTATCAAAACAATTACGAAGAATACTTTGCAGAACCATATGGTGAAGGTTGCTCTAAAGCTATTTCTTCAGAAGCAGAGGTACCTCCCTTTATGGAAAAAGTCCAATTTTTAGTGGATGATTATAGTTCTAAAGATTGTTCTCTTCATCAAAATTATGTAAATACTTGCACCCTTAATGGTGACGGTGACAGCTTTGGAGTTATTGATCATAAAGTAGGGGAAATATTAGTTTTAACTATTGAAAAGACTAGTGCAGGTTCTATCCAAAATTGTGAAAATGAGCCTATGTTAGAGGAAAGATCAGTTTCAGAAGTTGGAAATACTAGTACAAGCTCTATCCAAAATTTTGAAAATGAGTCTATGTTCGATGCAACCGATAGAAGTACAACTACTGGTTTTCAAATTCCTGAGAAAGTAGAAATTGCTAGAGATTCTAATGCCAGTTCTAGAAAGATAGAATGCTTGGAGAATCTAGTGTGTAATATCCTTCCAGAAGTTTATATGAATGGCTCAGATGTTGGAGAAAACAGTATAATTTCAAACATATTGTCTTTGAATTTTGATTCAGATGATAGTGTATTAAATAGTCCTCACAATTTAGCAAATTTGCTCCTTGTTGAGACTGATAAATGCAATGGGATTTCAAAGGAAATATCAAGTTCATGGAAGTCTCAGAATAGCAAGTAGTCAAGATTTTTATTTGCAAGGTCAGAAGGTTCTATAGAAAGATCAAGCCATTATTCCACTCCCAATTTGGCATCATCTAGGCAATTGCAAAGGGAGTGGGAAAATGGACAAGATGTTTTGGAAAGCACAAATGTACATGAACTATTGAATATTAATGGACTATGTAATAATGCTTCTGGACCAAAGGTGCAAGGATTTCAGAGTAATTAAGAGGGAAGCACATTTTTTGTTCCTTCAGAGACCAAGGGTGAGTTTTGTCTTCTTTTGTTGTTGGATATTAGTAATTTTCTTTTAATAATTATGTTTTACCTCTTGCTAATATGGCATTTACAACTTTTGTTTCATTTTATCGAGCCATTTTAATCCTTTTTAATTTTCCAAGTTTGTTATCTATGGATATAGACTTATTTTTATGGATCTAAATACAAGAGATAACCATTTTCAGATGAGCCTATCTTTTAAGGTCTAACACTACACAGGGGATGTCTCTAAGTTGTACCGGGACATTACCAATGTTGTGTAGGATTGTCAGATATCCCTTGGCCATGTTGGGGACTTCTTAGCATCACTTTCCAAAATCGGTGCCTAAGAGAAAAGAAATATAAGGCCTTAGAACTACACTCACTCACCAACACATTACCCCTTACTAAGAGACTATTCATTCTCTAATTCAGCCAAGATTTAGATTTTTTTTCTTTAAATTAGCTAGTATATGAACTTGCAATAGTACAGTAGGCAAATTACAATTTATTAGAATTTGGGAGCTATTTCCCTGTGTATCCTCCAATATCTAATGGGATTGGCTTGGGCTATAGGTAAACTATCCTTCCTAACCTCTAATTTGCTAAAAGTGACATATGAGCTTTGAAAATAATAATTGTTGTTGAAGTACCCTGTTGTATTCAACAATGAAGATATCTGAAATGGCACTGCCTGTGCTCACTTGTGACTCACACACATTTTTTTTTCATTTAGTGCATATGCTGCTATGTGCCAACCCTATATTGGAGGTATTGGTGGCTTTACTGAGCCTAGATATAGGTAATTAACCCATCTTACTGTATTGATCTATTTTTGACTAGGTTGGTGTAGTCACTCTCCTGAAGCTAGTGCCCTGAACCATAATAGAGGTCTAGGTGTTACAATTCTCTTGATATGCAAATCATTCACTTGAAAGACTAAGGGCAATCTTACCTATAGCATTCATCTCTTGAGTACTTATGTTTGGACACAGATCTTCTCTCTTTTGAGTAGGACTTCACTTTCAAGCTATGTTGCATGAGTTTCTAGAATGCGGAAACGTTGGGAACGTGGGTACGAGTGTCTGATATGACTAAAAGTCTATGTAAAATTTATAAGAAACAACAATAATATATTAAAAAAATATAAAGATTAATATAATTAAAGATTAAAAAACAAAATTAATCTTGAAAGCTGTTTGAGCAATGGCAATAAAAAGTTTAATGATTCCTTTCTAAATTATGTACTTTTTCATAATTTACACCTTCATAGATTTAATTTTTAATCTCTGTGCTTGAATTTGACAGATCTGAATTTATGTCGGTCTCTCTATATAGTATTGACAAGAATAGGCAGAATAAGAAATTGAACTCAGAGCCTTCCTCTTTTCCTCATGCTGCTGCTCTACTATTGATCTGCATGCCATTAGTCAATCGATATTTCATTGTCAAACAACAGAGCAAAGATATCATGTGCAACCTCCACGCAAATGCAATAACAACCCTAGGATCAAAATAAGGCTATAGGGTCTGCACATAAAGAAACACTAGTATAATAAGTTAAAAACTAATTATTTAACCCAACACAACATACTCGAGCGAGCGTATTCCAATAGAAATTCAATTGTTAGAAATTGCAGTATTATTTTAGAATGTTGTGCTACAAGAAATTGAATCATTAGAGGAAATTTCAACTCAAAATGGGCCTCCTAAAATGACCTAATAAAATAATAGTTAAAATAATAAAATAATATTTATTAATTTTGGAGAAAGAAAAGAAAAAAACTACTTTTTTGTTTGTATTTTTGACATATCTCCCTGTGTTTTCACTCAAATTTCGATCGGGAGAGCTCGTTGGATGCGGAATTAAATTCCTCATCCAACGAGTACCCACTCGGCATACTTTTGACGAACCCCGCTACCCGAAAAACGAGAAATACCTAAAAAAATGGAATGATGATGTCATCATTCCATTTTTTCAGGTATTTCTTGTTTTTCGGGTAGCAGGGTCCATCAAAAGTATGCCGAGTGGGTACTCGTTTGATGCGGAATTTAATTCCACATCCAATGAGCTCTCCCGATCAAAATTTGAGTAAAAACACAGGGAGATATGTCAAAAATACAAACAAAAAAAGTAGTTTTTTTTATGATACCTATCCCCAAATTTATATCAAAAAAGTGTTTAAGACCTATACGGTATTTAAAATTTAAAGAAATTTCATTGGCTAACACATGATGACATGGAATTTGAATAAAATTTAAAAGGCCCATTTTGAGTTGAAATTTCCTCTAATGTGTGTTTACTTTATGTTGCTGTAGTGATTTCCAGTAGTATGTGGAGTAGCATTATTTGTATTTTAGTTCCAACAGTATGTGTATTAGTATTTGTATTTAATTTCAAACACTATGTGTAGCAGTATTTGTATCTAGGTTAGGTTAAATATTTAATGTTCCCCCACCCCAAAGAGCAATTTCGAAGAGTAAATAATGGAAAATAAAAATAGAGGACATCGGCATGTAGAGGTAACTGATGGTTTGGTTTAAAATCTGTCAAATTCTATGTTTAATTTCCTCATTTTCCTTAATATTTTCCCAAACTACGTCGATCCTAGTGTTCCTGTCTTTTCTATATTGTTGCAGCAGCGAAACATCTAGATGAATGGCTGCATTCCTGATACTCGTATTAAATGGTGGGAACATGATCAAAATTACGATAGGAACTTCAAGAAAGCTTCAACAAATGTTAATTTTGATCAATCTTAACAAAAAAAAATTGTGGTGGGGATTATTCCAGTAAAGGCATTCCTAATACTTGATCATAATTGGTATGTTGTATCTATTGGGTATTCCTTGAAAAGGAACCATTCTTGGACTTGAATGAATGAGCCAATTTGTGTTCTTGTTGCAAGTTGCTTCTTAGTATGGAACATTTTTAAAATATTGCTCCCACTCTTAGACATGAATGGGATTGTACATTCGACAAGGAACCTATTTTTACACGAAACCTATTTGATATCAAATCTCATTCTTTATCGATCTAGTAGCCAAGAGGTTGATAGCCCAAAACTGTGTTGATGGGTCAACATCCCACCATTGTTAGGACCCTGGAAGTTTCCAAAAATTATGCAATGTGATATCTAAATAATTTGGAAATAAATCAATCCATAGTAATGAATTCAATAAGGAAAAGGCCTTTCTGCAAGAGGAAAGTACTGAACTCTTCAATGTCCATAGTGTCGAAGTTGACTTCTGCATTGAACTTCTTCGACTTGGCAGGTAAAAAATGTAATTCGGGAGGCCAGACCCTCTCTTACTCTTACTGTCTTCTCTTCCCTGCCTATATCCTCTCGCAGAAACATACCCTATGTTACAATGCTGTAGTAATGGTAGGTTTTGAACAATTCTTCATGAACCTTGAACTTTGTACTTGTAAATATAACTCCAGACCAAAATACGAGACCCAGGTCTTAGTGAGGTTCTTATATTCCATTGAATAAGCAACGCATCCCACGTGGGGATTCAGAGTGGAAGACGTAAACATGCCATAGGGCCTGAAGGGAATTGGAACTAAAAACTAATTCATAATCAGATAATCAGGGCAGGGAACTTTCACATTCCACTCAAGCAAGATGGAGACATGCTTTATTACCCTTACGAAGAAATAGTTTCTTGTAGGCAGTTCAAATGGGGAATATGAACCTCATCATGATTTTCTCTATCCTTTGCTTCATTATAAATGTGCATTTCATGGTCAAGTAAATTCCTTCATTTTGAAAGTCATAAATCTTGATAAGAATGTGCCTTTATGCAACTGTGCATTATAAGAACACTATAGAATACCAGTCTCTCCAAACTTTTTGATATGTTTAGTCAATCTCAAAAGCTTACTAGAATCTAAATTTTAGTGTAGTCTTATTTTAGGTGACCATACATTCTAAGGAAAGTTCAGTTCTTATCAATGGTTATTTCTCTCTGTGAACAGTTGTCCAATCATCATGGAAGCTTTTTCAGATCCTGTACATCTCAACACAGAGTTGATATATATTTTGTTATACCTAATAGTTTGCAAGTTTTTCAAGTTTAATTCATGCTTAACCAGTTGTCATGCCTTTCAAATAACTGGTATCATCACCTAGAAGCCAAATATACAACCCTTTAAAGGTTTCTCTAAAGACGCAATGTTGTAGGAGCAAGGTATTTCTCTTTATATTTGCAACATGACTCTTTAATTATTGAATCCATTATTAGGTGCCTTTATATCCAAGGAATAATGATTCACAAAGCATAAATCCTCCATACAAAATGGTACCTTTGAAATAGTAAATGATTCAATGCTAAATACTTACAATACTTGCAATTCCCCAAGTCAAAATACTTGCAATTCTTTGAATTCTAGATCTAGAGATCATTTTTGCAAGACATTACGGTGCATAGGGAGTCAAGTCTCTAATTTTGCAAACGATAATCATCGAGTCTCCATTAGCAATAAGTTTTTGAATATGCCTGGCTCTTAGAATGTTTATCACTTGATTTAAAGCTAAAATAGGCTTCAAAATAAGAGAAGAAACCTTTTGCAGTTTGATCACAACCATAGACCTACTTATTATGGAACCTTCTCAAAGAAAAGGTGAATATACTTTGCATAATTTTAAGTTTATTCATTATCAAAGCAACATGTTGTGTTTTAATTTTGATAGCCCGTGATGAGGAACATCTGAAACACCTTGAAGCTCATGGATTCTTAATATTGTAGTAGACAAGAGGGAAAGTTTTGTTTTTGACTCTTTGTTTTTGATGCAGTGATGGCATTGGCTTCAAAATCCTTTCAGGAAAGACTCTTCTTTGGACTATGAGAATGATAGTGATGAGGAATGGAAAGAGGTACTCATCACTAAATCTCTTTGGTAAGAGTATTTGTAGTATTTTTATTAGCTTTAGTTACAGGGAAAATTGTACATAGCTCTCAAGAATTAGTTTATCATAAATACTAGTTACTGGTAAGTTGTAATAGTAATAATTATGTAGTTTGTAGATTGATATCTATCATAAATTTGTTTGAATATCATCATTGTCAAGCAATAACAACTTCTTAAAGGGTGCTAGCTCAATGGTAGAGCGCTTGCCAAATTATAGGCAGGAGGTTGGTGGTTCGATTCCTCCGTGCCCTATCATAAATTTGTGACTACAAAAATGACTAAATTCGCATATATACGACTATTAGTAGCTAATTTCCCATATCTTAGTCGTATTTAGCTTAGTCATTAATATGTTAACATCTAGTAGTTTATTTAGTCGTATATTTGGTCATTAATGGTTGCAATCATTGACTAAATCAGCGACTAAATCAATGACTAACTCAGTGACTAAATCAATGACTAAATCTGTGACTAAATCAATGACTAAATCATTAACTATCAATGACTAAAACAATGACTAAATCATTGACTATCAATGACTAAATCATTGTCTATCAATGAGTAAATCATTGTCTATCAATGAGTAAATCAATGACTACTAAGTCAAGATATTAATGACTAGTGAAATACGACTAGCTATAAGATAGTGGAAATTTGCTACTATTAGTCACCGACTCAAAAATAGTCATTTATAGCCTAATTTTAATCATTTTTTTAGTCATTAATTTCTCATTTTCTACTAGTGCATACTGGATGAAGGCATCAACAACGCAGTTGCAAAATTCTTCGAGGAAGAAGGCCAAGAAGGAATGGATGCAACATCCAAGGTAGCTCGCTTATCCAAGATTTCGTCGGACCTGAAGAAGAAAGTTAAAGAACTTAAAGCGCGACAGAGACCGAGTACACCTCCCAAGGTGATAGAAGCGCTCAAGAAAACAAGATTTGATGCCATTGAACAAATTAAAGAAGTTGAAAAGTTATGTAAGGAGGAAATCAACCAAGTATCCATGACTTGGGAAGTCCTCATGGAGGATGAAAAAGTGGAGAAAATCACAGAGGACCTACGCCAAATAGAGTTACAAATAACGATGGTTGAGTTAGATATGAAGAAGGTGCCGATAAAAGAAAATATAGAAAAGGAAGTAGAGTTGAAACAACTGCAATAGTAAGTGAAAAATCTGCACTACCAAGAGCAATTCAGAAATGATGAAGTTGCAGCGCAGCAAGCAGAAGTAGAACAAGTTACAGGGCTCATTCATCCTATACAATATATAATACACACCATAACGTAGTCATTGGAAAGCGTGACATTGGAACATATCGATTCCAACCGTGTTGAGAAATTAGAAAAGCAGGAGGAGGAGGTGCGATAGGAAATTGTACAGGCACAAGGAATTCTCCAATAATTTTTGGCTAAGGTCGGCACCATGGAGCAGGGAGGGAAAGAACCATGAAAATTATTAGTGGCTCGAAACGAGCCACATGTGAGTGTCGGGGGCATGTTGGGCTAGGAAAGAGCAGTAGGAATAAAACGCAGAAGAAACAAATCTGTAGAAGGAGGAAAGTGAACTGCAAGTGCAAGGAAGGAAAAGCAAGTGTGCGACGCAAAGGAAGGTAAAGGAAGAAAATGAAGCGTAGATAATAGAAACCTATGGAAAGCAGTAATGCGACGTAGGAAAAGTGAATCTACAAGCATGCAGAAAAGTAACGGCTAGAAAGAGACATGTAAGGAAGATCATGGGTGCTAAATTCATCGTAAGCTGGTGAACCTCGCATGTATGAAGGAATATATGTAAGCTAGGCCAATAGCACCTTGTATCAGTCATACCTATGACAGTTTGTAGCCATTTTTTACGGCTGATTATGACCTGCAATAAATGAGTTGTATGTAGTCGACCATGCGTGGTCTTGTAGAATCTATAAATACAAGGAACCTATTTTGTATAAGGGTTGGAAAAAATTGAATGGGTTAGAGAACAAGTTATATAGTAGTGTTGTAGAAGGTTGTTGAGCCACGAAACCCATTTTTGAGAAAGGTTTCCAATTAGTAGTTTTGTAAAAAGTCATTATGCAACTGAGTGCGCAGATACTAGTTAGAAGAGTTGATCTAGGCTGTGTGTGGATCAGTAGGAGTAGTTAGAAGAAGAGAATAATAAAACCAGAGATCATGAGAGCGAGAAAGAGTCTGTTAGCCGAAAAGACATATCTCAAACAATCTGCAGTCAAGTCGCATACTAAAAGGTGCATATATTTCTCATTCCATATGAAGAGCACCTTTCTGGTTTTTACCCAAATGGGTTTCCACATTATATCTTGTGTCGCTTGAATGTGTATGTTGAATATTTGTAAGTTATCTTGCATTGTTTACATTTATTGTTTAAGTGAATGTCACACTGTTAGTGAAAGGAGTTGAATGAATGAATGACCAGTAACATTGAAATTATTTTATATCATTTCAAGTTCATTTGTTGATAAGTTGTTAATAGAAAATATGTGTCGCACTGTTGCGCCACTGTCAAGTTAGTAAAATGAATCCATCCTTTTGAATCTATCGAGCACCTTGGTTGTGCACCAGGGGATTGTAATCCTTCTCCTAACTGCAGAAACATGGTTCTGGCAGTTACCCATCAAGATATCTTGGGTGAGACTGTGTGTGCCTCGCAGGTGTTGTCGACTAAGCTTGCTCTGTTAGGACAATATCTTTGGGTGTTTTGTCGTGTATTTTGTTGCGTGCAAGGAAAACCTGATCCTGGGTCGCGAGTGTGAGGAAAAGTAGCCAACAGATATATATATATATATATGTTTTTGAATGTTTTCATTACATTCATATAGAGATTTGTATTCCTGAGATTAGAAATTGTGAGAATATATGTTGATTGCCTTTCATTTATTTGCAAATAAACAAAATTCGTAAGATATGACTATAAAACATGCATGATAGGATATGAACATAAAGCATGCATGGTTGTTTCATAAGATCTGAACATATAGCTCCACGATTGTTTCATAAATAGAAAGCATGAAAAATTGTTTCATAAGATATGAATATAGAGCATGCATGATTTTTTTATTAAATATGAATATAGAGCATGCATGATTGTTTTATAAAATATGAATATAGAGAATGCATGATTTTTCATAAGATATGAATATATACCATGCATGATTGTTTTATAAATTATGAATATAGAACATGCATGATTGTTCATAAGATTTTTAAAAAAGGAAATCAGGATTTTTTTATAAAATATGAATATAGAGCATGCATGATTGTTCATAAGATATGAATATCGAGCATTCATGATTGTTTTATAAAATATGAATATATAGCTGCATGATTGTTAATAACATATGAATATAGAGTATGCATGATTATTGTTTTATAAAGATATGAATATAGAGTTACATGATTATTCATGAGATATGAATGTTGGGTTGCATGATTGATTCATGAGATATGAATGTTGGGCTGCATGATTATTTGATTATCATATGCTTTTATAAAATCAGATTTTGTTTCATCACAATCTATATTCTTGCGACTAGGAATGAGTTATGGTATAAACATGATTAAAAGAATATGTTAAAATATTTCTATTTTATTGGTAAATAAATAAATTCATGTTAAGAAGAATAAGGGCTTGCATAAATCTTCATGAGATCTGAATACAAGACTGATATAGAACTACAAAAAATTACATGAAATATGAATGGGGTTATATTGAAACATTGATTTAATGTGTACATAACTATATGAACCATTGCAATACATTGAGGTATTCATGTGATTAAAATTCGTGAGATATGGTTATATTGAAACGTCAATTAGAATTTTTGCATGTTAGTATGCGTTGTTTGTCATTTTATTGAAATGACTGGATTATGCAAGGTTGTTAATAACTTGATTGAATTTGTCTTGTAGGGAAAAACTATATGTCCTGACCTACAAGAAAAATGGTAAATATATAAACTCATGTTAAGAAGATTAAGGGCTTGCATAAATCTTCATGAGATCTAAATATAAGACTGATATAGAACTACAAAAAATTACATGAAATATGAATGGGGATATGTGGAAACATTGATTTAATATGTACATAACAATATGAGCCACTGCAAACACATTGAGGTATTCATGTGATTAAAATTCATGAGATATGGTTATATTGAAATATTGGTTAGAATGTTTTGCATGTTAGTAGTGTTGTTTGTCATTTTATTGAAATGATTGAATTATGCAAGGTTGTTAATAACTTGATTAAATTTGGCTTGTAGGGAAAAACTATATATCCTGACCTATAAGAAAAATGACATGTATTGAATGAAGAGAAATTTCGATGGCTGATCCTGAAAGAGAACAATATGATGTGAAGCAAGAATCTTGTGGTAGCATATCGGGAGGTTCATATCTATTAGGAAGAAGTCATAATGTAATCCCTAATCCTATTTTGAGATATGTTAAGACTCTTTAAGATAATTAAATTGTATTATTTACATTCATGTGTTAAGAATAGATTCAGACATAGATGAGCATGAACCATATTATGATTCTCACTTCCTGATGGTGAGAGGGAGTAGCTAGATTCATTAGATCCTAAAGAAACCCATAAAACTGGTTGATGTATCTTTTGTTAAGAGGATACATGCATGATGCTCATATTAAGAATGAAGCTAAGAACTGTATTCAAGAATCTGGTTATGGTTCTTATGATTAGTGGTGTGGTAGTAAAAGGACCTGAAGAGTTTCAAGATGATGGACTATAAATACATATCCACACATATGAAGATAAATGTGAAATTTTATAATAATTATTTCATATTTGGAGGATCTCAAGATAGTTGATATGTATTTGGTTAGTTACATGTACCAAGATCTATTATATGCTTTGATGTATGTACATAGACATGTACAAAGCATGTGTTGTTGTACCTACTATGTACAAAGTGTATGTTGACTTGGATATGTCTTAGTCAATGAAATAGAGTTTCAAAGATATATGAAATATAAATAGTATTGTGATTAGGGAAATATCACATACGTTGCTCTAGATAAAGCATGTTGTAAAGTAGTAAATATTTATGAGGATCGTAGTCAGTTATATTCAAGACATGGTACATATCCATAGATGAGTAGAATTTCCAACATTCTTACTAAGCCTCTGTTCAGGAAAAGCTTGGTATAGTACAGAAAAAACACTCCAGTTGAAGAGGGAGTATTGATGTGTATTCATAGGAGGAAACATATAAAGTCCCCATCAGGGATTCATGGTACATGATTGAGGCAACTAATGGTTTTGATACCTTGTGGAGAGAATCCACATGAGCAGAGACATGGTCAGAGTCTTAGAGACTTGATATTTATGAAGAGTTATAGCATGGACTATTAGAGAACATGTAAACTTCTTGGAGAGGTAGTTGGGGTGCTGCAGTATAAAGAGAAGGATCACCAAAAAAGCGATCATGCCTTAAATAACATCACAAATAATGGAAAGCTGAAATCCTCTAAATAGTAGAAGATTCAAGAAGTCAACAAATGTTTAAGAGTGAAAGAAAGTATGAGAATTTATTTATGCATGTTATTACACATTTGTTGTATAATGTTGTATATGATGGATTTAAAATCCATGGTTTCTAGTTTACAGAAGCTTTCTTCCAGATTTGATCCATATGATGCTACTATGTGTAAGTAGCTAGTTGGTCTTTGGGAATACATGTTGTATTGTATGCTTGCTACTAAGCATATGTTTGAGTACCTATTGAGGTACATTAGGATATGCTCTTTATTACATGGCATGTGTATTATATGATTGTGCTATCCAACTATTGTTTTAGCCTGAGATAAGCATTGTAATTTGTGGCTAGTACTACAAGAGCTAAATGTATTACAACTAGTACTACATAAGCATTATGTATGTCTAAGAGTAGTTCAGAATAAAAATATGTTTTGCAGATAATACTACATACTGAGGAGTAGTGTAGCTTGGTAAGTTACCTACTAGGGTGAAAGACTTGATTCTACAATCATTAGGTGTTAATAGTCAAGATTTTCGAAATACCCTATATTTGTGTTATAGTAAAACACATTTGAGATGAATTTTTACTTCATTGAAGTCATGGTCATGTAAATTGAATTCCAACATGTAGCTATTAATGAGTAGATTGTAAATTTGTGACAAGCCTCTATATGTGATGAAATTCTGACACTTCTAAGATAAGGTTGGTGTGGCAGGAAATTCTTGGTATGGCAGAGAATGTCTCCCTCGCTGAGAGGGAGTGTTAGGTGTACAATATCGAGATCCATCCTCCATTAGACTTGTTTTGTCAAGTACGAAACTTATGTTATATTAGGTTCATATCCTCTCCATAAAACTTATTGTGTCAGGTACAAAACTTATGTTGTATTAAGTTCACTAACTTATCGTGTTAAGTTAAAGAGCTTGTGTTGTATCAAGCTAGGACCTTGATCAAGTCCTATTCAGGAGATATTCTTGTACTAGGATCTTATGGTTAAGATCATGACCTTATGTTAAGGTCTGAGACTTGTGTTGTATCAAGTCCGGAACTTATGGTGTATTAAGTTTGCATGACTTATGTTGTATTAAGTCTCGAGGATATACTATGTGATGTATGGCTAGTCATGGTCAGCATGTGATACAAGTCTCCTTCAAGGATGAGCTACCCCTAGAGTGATTTACTTTAGAATTTGAATATATGACTGTAATATCCCGATTTTGATCTCATTGCATTAAAAGTGTACATGATGTAAATATCGTTATTAAATCATGGTGAGGATCTCAAGTCCAAGGTTCCGCCATCGATTTAGAATTTTATGTATCGACAATTAAAATCGATACCTATGGTTCTCATGCTAGCTAGGAACAATATAAATTGAGACATCATGTAAATATGCAATTTAATAAAATACGCACAACTAGCTATGCAATGCAACAAAGAGACGGGGGCATGATTTCACAAGGGATAGGGAGGGAAACTATTCAAACCCTTGAGACAATAGTGTTGAGCCAAATGTCAATGAGAGAATCCATAAACTCTCGACTACCCATTTTTTCTTATGCACCCAATCATTTAATTCTTCCAAAAGTTGGTTGAGGCAGTTAATGCATTGGGAATGGAGAGGTATGGAAGTCAATTTCGTATTGGGGCAAGCCATCAATTTTGGAAAATCTTGTTTTTGCTTATGGGGCAAGAAAACACCCAGAAATTGGTGCCCAAACCATTCCTCACCCATGTGTTTCACTTCCTCACGCAGCTGGAGCTAGCTGGGCATTTTAATTCATGTTTTTCTTCTTGTTCCTTCATATTTCCATTGCTGGAAACCTGTTTTTGCATTGCACAATGGATGGGAAGAGAGATTCACAATTTTGGGGATTTATAAAGGTCATTTTTACTTATGCAATGCCCATGAATTTTTTTTTGAAATCAAATTGCTCTCCTAGGGTTGATCTCCCCTTCTACCATTTCTTTTTTGGTTCCCAAGACGTTCTTCTTCATGCCCAACACTTGTGTTTGCTGTTATGTGCATCCTTGTTTTGGTCTGAAATGTAAGGAGTGGAAGAGGCCCAGGATTAGCTTGATAAACCTAGTGAAAAGAGGAACCTCACAAAAATATGAAAACGGGTTGGATAATATTCTATGCACACCCCGGAGAACATTGGAAGGGAAGGTATGACCTGAGGGACTGTGTAACAGTGAAGGGAATACTTCCTTGTGTTGGGTGTGTAGGTAATGTGGAGGCCAAGCTAGATAGATCTTGTAGAGGTGTCCAGAGCTTTGTATATGAGCTCACTATATTAGTAATTCTTCCTTTCCACTGCCTTAGCAACCTGATAAACCCAAATATGGATTATCTTGGTTGAACCTTGGTGTGTATTTGGCTATGTGTGAGCCTGTTTTTCCCTTATTCCTTGTATAAATCATGCCCAAATCAGGGGTGGTAGTTTTGTTGAGAGATTTATGAGCACAACTGGCCTATGGTTGGGTGGAACATTACAACAACATAGTTAGTTGCTCGGGGTAGCTCAATTTGAAGATAAGTGCTCTCTTGTATTAACTCTCAAAAGTATTAGTTTTATGAATTATTACGAATGTATTGAAAGAGATTTGCTTCCACTGTATATTATTGCATTATACATCTGCATATGTATTTTATTTTGGATGCATTTTTTATTATGTTCATGGGGATATATTCCCGGTGATGGGAGCGCATAGTCACATCCTCTCCTCGGCAAGAGAGGGGAGGGGACGTGACAATGACATGAAATAATAGACATGATCATAGGTTGGGAACAATTCTTATGATTATGATAAGATATATAATTAATGAAAACACATATGGACAATGTAGAGAAAATTAATAGGAGCACATAGATAGAGGGAGAATTCAAATTGCCCATGTATTCCTCCAAGTGAACTCGAATTAATAAAACATCAGTTGAGTCTTAGTTATGATAAAAAAAAATCAGTTAATTAAGGAATCATCTCTTTGATGTATGCAAGTGGTTTTTGAAGATGACATTGATGGAGAAGCGCTAGTTACATTCAGTTATGTTCAGTTCTATTCACTTACATTCAGTTATGTTCATTTCTATTAAGTTTTGTTCTGCTAGATTTAGTTTTGTTCAGTTACATTCAGTTCCGTTTAGTTAGATTCAATTTTGTTCAGTTACATGCAATTCCATTAATTTTAGTTCATTTTATTCAGTTAACAACTCAGTTAGAGGCAATTAAAATCAATGAATTATTGGGGGCGCATGGTTGAATATGAGACAATGTTCTCACTATTAACTAGTTAGTGAAGCATGCAAATATTTTCTACCTTCCTTGTATGACCTAATTTAACTTGTTATTAAAGTGCTATGCACTTGGAAATATCATCACAATGCTCCATTTGATCTCTACTCTCTTGTGCTCTCAAAAAAGAAATCTTCTATTATGTTGTAATCATTATCTGTTGATTATCAATCATACTCTAAGATTGTTTGATGGGTTTTTATCCTTCGAATCAGTGGAGGGTTTTCTTAGGGTATATCCTTATTCTATGATTTGATTTTTTTATGTCTTTAGATTATTGATGAGATCTATATGCATTGTAATTGTGGATTAAAATTTTAAAGTTCAATTTTCTTCATATTTTATCAAACACTAACAAGTTATTCCATATATCGACTAATTATTTAAGGACGGATTAGAATACTTGCAAATACATGATAGAACGAAAGTGATTATGCAAGAAAAAAATATATACATGATGAAAAACCTTCTAACGCCAACACAGGAAAACTGCTGCATTAGGAGATCATGAGCAAAAGAATTTGAAGAAATAATTAACCCTCTTCTTTAAATAGGCCTTCCATCCTTGTGGACCAATGATGGTATTTTATACTATTTTCAAGTTTACACTGATACATTTGAAACTAATAAAAATAAGGTTCTATATTTAGTTCAAGACTTCCCATCATTGTATGGAAATATCATTAAAAAAAAATTGTTCACTAATTTTGAGTTGCTAATTTCTCTAAAAAAATTATATGTGTAGGAAGAGTGTTTAAGTTTTCAAATGTATATCGAACTAGACATTTCCCTCAAGAAAATATGGGGATTCAATTATCCAAGAGGAGAGGATTAGAATCAAAATTTTCAACTCAGGCCATGCCAGTAGTACACCATGCATGACTATATTGGAGCCCACATCATCAACACCGAACACAACTAGAAAAGGATATAGCTCAAAGAAAAACAAAAAAATAAGTGATGGACTAAAGTGTTTTTGTGTTAAAATTTATGGTAATATGGTTACACTATTAAAAGCATTTAACATGTTGATTTATAGTTATGTTATTCCATTGGTAACACTATGTGTTTTCTTGCCAAAATTTATGATAATATGGTTACACTATTGATATCTAATATTTTCTTATTATTTGACCACATTATTAGGCCTCCAAATCATTCAATTTTTTTTAATTTAAATATCACTGTTGTGACTTTAAATAACTCAGTTTGAAGTTAATTGAAGTCACACTGAAATATCATAGTATTCCATGAAACGATAAATAATTAATTAAAAATACATTTCACAACAAACCATTAACCATGTGAAAATTTGGATAGCTTCATCATAATGAAAAAGCATAGATTTTTCATTATTTTCAGATAAAACATTCATTGATTTTGTTTGGGATAGAATCAATTTTCCAACTTATAGATATTCTTAATTGATAAGTTTAGATATGAACATGTACAAAACCCTAAGAATATTAACCTATGAAACTCTTTCACTTCCATGGTTTTAGTTAGAGCTCAACTTTAACATCACTCTGAATACTTTACATGCAAAATATTTTTATAATTCTCCATAAATTTCTTTCCTTACATCCCATCCCAAGCCAAAAGTAACAGATTATATCATTTTTAGCATCATTTATTGTGATATCACTTAGATTATTCCGAGCCTAAGAAAGTTATAGAAGATTATGAAGAGGGCCAAGCACAACTAGTGTTAACCCCATGATATATTAAGCATAAATTAAATATATCACAAATATTCCCAAGAGAATCAGAGATATGGAAGGTGACCGAGTGCTGAAAACCAAGAGCTAAAATGCAAGTCTCCTCGGTGTGGACGCAAAGGAGAGCATACGACCAGGCTTCAAATTTGAATCCTTCACAGCCCTTCAAAGGCCATTTTAAATGTCATAGAAGACCACAAGGAATTTTACCATGCAAAAAAAATTTAGTTTCATTTCCACCACTTCAACAATGAAATTGAGTAAGCCTAGGTAAATTTGCAATAGAAGGGCAGCTACAAAATTTTCCTATCCAGGGATTCAGTGGACTATGGGAGACTCGGGACTCAGATTCTTCCCAAGTTCCCTTAAATAGTCGAATCATGGATGAGGATCTCAGTCCCAATCGACACGGACCATGGTGGGCCACTAGGTTGCCTAGTGCCAAGTTCAAGTCGGTGATTCAGGATTGTGACTCATGATTCGATGTTCACTTTCAAATCATTTAATGGCATTAGCATGCATTACTGATTCACCAACTTCATTAAATATTGGTATGAGATGATGCCACCCAACTCAATTTTCCATCTGTCATGTTATTGTTCACCGAGTCACGTGATCTCACAACTTACAAGTCACTTGAGTATTTGAGTATATGATGTGAAATTAAATACTCNGACCCTCCACTATCAAGGCTCTATAAGGAAAAACTAATGGTGTTGTTTTTTGGGTTACAACTTACAAGCTGCAATTTACAATGCATTGAGCAATCTTTTCTAGATTTGAACCTAACCTGCAGGGTATGTAAGTTTCCATAGCAGGGTTTCACCAAGTGCTAGACATTTCTAATATGACCACCATAAGACCGGGATGACAAATATTTGGTAGTAGGCTAGCAACACCCCGCCCTTTGTTTGTGCTCATGAATCATATCCTATACTAGTTAGTCCAGGATTCTAGGATTTATTCCAATTTCCATTTATTTACTGGGGTAAGAATCATTTGAATCAACACTCCTAGTCTCCCACAGTCCACCTAGGCCGCTTAGTCTACCTGTCTCATCGAAGGAAGGGGGTTAGGCAGTAGAGACAAAGGCAATTGGAATCGAGGGCCAACCAGAGAGAATGATTGTAGAATATGCATATAGTCATCTCTAAAAGAAATGAAAGAATTTGTCATATACCTAAATGAATATTATCATTACTTAATTTGTCAGGATGCTTACACAATAACTCTTGCGCCCGATCTGTTTATGAGGGTTTCCCATGTCTACAATGGATACAGTTTAGAGAGGCTCGTTCCCATCATTATAGCACCAGTGGGCTTCTCCTGCAAATATCGCTTATATGTCTCCCCTCCTCACTCACCTCACCTTTTGACTTGAGTCCTCTTCTTCTTCTTCTTCTTCCTCGTGTGGGCTCTCTGATCTATGCCCTGAGTGCCCTCATAATGAAGAATGATCTCTGAAAGTCTCTGGAAACCTCAGTCAAACAATACCCAGTTTTCCCTCACCTGCACAGATATGTCTATGTTATGTAGAAGCAATTATAAAATGATTTTTTTTGTAATCATGTGAAATCCAAAAACATGCATTCACCTACCTAGGGAAAGGTAAACCAACTCAGGAGCGTCGATATATTGTGGAATTGAGATGGCGTTGTTTCCAATCATCTTTCTGTAGAAGGAAATGGTTACACACTCTAATTCCTCATTGTCTTATGCAATGGGAAACTCGAAGGTTCCACCTTTTTCACAGGTAGGAGCAACAGAACCAAAGGTAGAACATTGGGTAGGATGGATTGAGATTCCCCAAACTTAAAGAGATTGGTGAAGTCTATGAAAAAAAACATTGTTTTGGGTTTACGAGTATAGGACAGTCTGAGGATGGGACTCAGACTCTCAACTCTCCAATTCTATGCTTCAGTGTCTCCCTAAGTTCTATTTCCTCCAGAAGATTATGTAGAGCTAAGCTGTCGACTTGGTTGTCGTGAATTTATAGCCATGTATAGCATTTTACACTTGTGTAACATTTTATATGTGGATAAAAGTTAAATGTGTTTCTTGTTAAAGTTCCTTCTGGCCTTATAAATATAAGGGTTTAAAATTTCTCCATCCAAAATGTTGTTTGAAATTTGTAATGTATTATGCGATTGCGTTTCTTCCAGACTAAGTCTCGAATACTCAATAGATGTAACCTTTAAAAACACAGCATTTAAATGAAATCAGAACCAAAATAATGTATACTTTTCATAGTCTAGGACCACAACTTTGTTTGGACAGAGGAGCAAGAAGAAAGAGCCTTGTATTTGAGTTCCAAATCTGTCAATGTTATTTATCTACCGTGAATTGTAAACATTAGGTTGAAAGAAAGAACAATATTTGAATATAAGTGTTTGAATTGTTCCAATTTCCTTAATGAAATCCAATAGTTGAAAGGATTAAATATTTAACAACCGACACTGTAAATGTTGTAGACTCTGACCCCTTCATTTTCCTGTCAGCCTTCTAATAATGGAAACAAGAAGTACAAATTGTCTACCAATATATCTAAACAAGGGAATCCCTCGACGGACGTTCATGAATGAGGGACTGGGGACACGGACTGGGAGTGCAATGATCTAGAGAAGAACATGATTTCAACATCCTCGTTGTCGCAAACCTCCAAAACGTGTGTTTATGATTCGTCTTCCTTGTTGACTTTGGTAGAAACTAGACACCCAACTTGTAGTGATATTTGTTGGAGAATTTAAAGTTCTTCCTTATAGTGGACTAATAAATACTTAACCTTTTCGACATGGCATAAACTCGATATAGATTGGAGGGACTATCCATAATCTAACTAAAATTGGGTATTTTGTTTGATCACTTCGAATTGGGGTATAAACTCGATATACATTGGAGGGACTATCCATAATCCACCTAAAATTGGGGCCTTTGTTTGATCACTTTGATTTGAGCATGTCGGGAGGACATGATTCAATTCTAAAAATAACTGCTGAATTTAGGGTTAATAAAAAAGTTTCTCTGTGAAAGCATTAGGTATTACATTCCGGGGTTTTTCTTTTAGGTAGGCCCAATCACACTTGACCAATAGAGCCACCATCAATCTGAATCAATCCTCCATTCAAAGGTCCTTCCAAATTCCAAGGAATTATTTTATCAACGACCTAAGTTCAATAAACTATATGCTCTAGAGACCAGGAGTGTACATGGTTTATCTCACTAATTCCATGTAAATGTTGAATCACTTGGGATTTCTTCTTATTGTCATTTTTTTCCAATACATTGTTTTTAATAAATAATAAAATTTTGTTGTACACTTAAAGTTTCAAATGAAAAGAATGATTTATTTTTACATGTCAACATTGAAGAGTTCAAGTTATCACAACCCTAATGGAACCCTACCCTTCAAATTTGATCCCTACATACGACCGTTGGAAGAAACAAGATTGAAGAGACCAAAGAAAAAATGGGCTGCAAGACGACCGATAAAATCGCAATGAAAGCCCAATAAATCGGTGGTGGATATGCAAAGGGAATCTTGAATATTCCAGGAATTTAATTAAAAGGAGGGTGTAGGTATGACAGATAAGTGGTGAACATACATAGCACATCGTGAATATACGAGGGAATTAAATCACTAAGAGGAGTCATTGGCCTAAAACCACTAAGGACACGTGGACATTACTCCCCATATCATTCTTAAAAACCATTATATCTCCTTGTTGTGACAACCATAGTTTACAAGAGATGTTTTTTCTCAAATGAACCACTCATTGATTGACAATTGCTAGGTGGGTCCGCCGACATCATGTGATGTCACATAGATTTGACCAACAATTGTGTGCTACTTGTCAAAATCAAAATTTAAATCAACAATTTAAAGGGAAATATTGAAACTATTTTTCATTTTACAAGGAGGAAAAAAGAGGTAACTACCCATATTTGACAACGAGTCAGAACCATTGCAATAGATGAAGACGTCGACATGCTTTCACCAGATGTATAATTTTTCTTGTTTCCTTTCACTATTTACATTTGCAAAAAAAAATTCCTTCCTAGTATTTTTTGTTGTTTCCTTTCTCTATTTACATCTACTTAAAATGTCTTTTTACCCACATGGTAATTTTTTACGTTTCCTTTTATTGTTTACATATGCATAAAATGTTTTTTTTACTCGCCTAGTAATTTCCCCACCTCTATTCATTTATCGTCTAGTAAATTTTACATGCACGTAAAATTAACATTATTTTTTGCACATGGGACTTCAATGCAAATCTCCAACCATTCAATGCATATCTACAGGACTACGGACACTCTTTTAGGAGTTGCATTTTGAGCTTTGTATCCATCTACATCTTCCTTTGTATATGTGCTTTATTAAAGGTTGCATAGCCTTTGAAAGAAAATTTTTGTTGCACAACTTATTATCCGGGTATGCCTGTTATTGTTTGTAGTTATTTTGGATCATAATTAATTTTTTTTAAATGGAAGGTATTTAGAAAACAACATATTTTTTTCATTTAAATTCCATAGTTTTGAAGAAAAGCCTTTGTTTTGACTTCTTTAAGATTTGCAAGCATCTATATACCCTAGAAGGTATATCATCATCATTAGATGGTCCTACAACCTAACAATATCCTCCCCGTTGTCCCTCAGGTTGTATGCCGACCATATTAGGTATTTCTTTGATTTTCCATTATAGTTATAACTTCAAATAACATACACAAAGGCTTTAGTCAGAATACAAATGCCAAGGAGGGTTGTACAGATAACACATTCTCTGCACCATTTTAAGATGATGATCCAATCATCAGACTAGGGGAGAGAACCTCAAAAAGGGGGAGGCTGATGAAAAAGGGGTCAAATATATGGGATGACCCAGTTGTGAATGTGCAACTCCTAACAATACTTTTAGTAGGTAAATAGAAATTATATTAAATTGGTATTATTTCCTTGCATTTCCATTTTGAAAGTTGAGTTGTTTCTTCCTAAAAATTGAAACAACCATTTAAATCAATGATTTTTCCATAGTTTAACTCCATTCTTTTTCCAGTCTGAATCTATACCGATATTGTCACAAATCTATCCATAAAAAGTCTTCAAATATAACCCTTCCATCCTCGTTACTTTGTGATGTTGTTTCATCCTACAAATAATTGATTGCTTCCAAATAGGCCATAGAAATCATTATGCAATATCATTCCCTAAACTGAGGCTCCGCTTCATCACCGTTGTTTTGAACTACCACATGAACTCTATCATATTAGTTGTGTTTCCTAAACTCATTTCCACGTCAACTATACTACATTGAAATTAATGACAACTCTTCAACAAATTGTCCGCCTCTCATACATCTCTATGACCTTTATCATATGATGGAAATTTCTCGACCTCATCTTGTATTATAGAAATATCAAGAATATTGAGAACAAGAAGGGTCAACCTTCCCTTTCTTTATGAGTTAAATGTAAAAATATTGAACCTACAAAGGCTAGGATGAGAATTCATCTATATCCATAATGGTGAACACAAAAATGCATGGTCAATCCTTCCTATATTGTCATATTATTAGGAATAGTAAACATAAGAAGTATCAATTTCCCCTTATTATACCCTTCAAATATCAAGAATATCATGGAGAAAAAGGATCGTTTACCCCTTCTCTTATGAGAGAATTGTAAAACTATCAAAGCTAATAATGGTCATCTGACAATTCACCTATATCAAGAATGGTGAAAATAAGAAGGAACGACCGACACTTTCTGTATTATAGAAATGTTAGGAAAATAAAACCCAAGATGGATCATGAACCCCTTTTTATATTCTCCAGATACCAAGAATATCATGGAGAAATAAGATTGGGCTTTCGCTGTTGTGATCAGTATTCTAGTTATCTCTATGATACAAGAAGGATCGATTCCCCCTTTTTGTACTAGAGAAATATAAAGAATAGTGAACACCAGACGGAACAGCCGACCCTTCCTGTACCTTTGAATATATAAAAATAATAGTGAACACAATATGGGGCAACTAACCCTTCCTTAAATAAATATCAAGAATAGTCAGCTGCCCCTTCATTTTATGATATAAATAATTACAATTTTGAACCTATGATAGGTGCACTCACCATTATGGTGTTGTAAATAAATAGAGAATAGTCAACACAATAAGGAAGGTCTATCCCTTCATGTATTAAATAAATATCAAGAATAGTAAAAACGAGTGTCGAACACCCATTCTATTATGAACAAATACAAAGAATATTAAATGTAGGAAGGCTTAGATGACCCTTCCTATGATAGAAAAGTGAAGTATATTGAAAATATCAAGGGTCGTCGAGCCCTTCTTTATTTGAATATATATCAAGAAAGTGTACATTGGAAAGAATGTAGGTTCGTTCTTGTATTATGGAAATATAAAGAAAAGTGAACCACACAAGTGTCGACAACCCCTTCCATTAAGAAATAAATAAATAAAATTTTGAATGTAGGATGTTTAGGAAGACCCTTCTTATATTTTATATATATCGACCACCAGTTCCAGTACCAAGGATGGGTTGAGCACCCCTTCCAACACCAATGTATATATAATGAGAATCATGAACACAAGAAATACAATTATATATGAATACTATTTAACAGAGGAAGGGTCTTCTGACCCTTCATTTACTATACATACATCAAGAAAAGTGTACACTAGAAGGAGCGTCTATCCATTCTTGTATTATGGAAATATCAAGAAAATTGAAAAAAACAAGTGTCGTCTTCCCCTTTTTTACGATAGAAATAAAAATAATATTTTAAGAATGATGTGTACAGCTAGAAATTTCCTATAATATGTGTGTGTGTGGGTGGGTGTGTGTGTGTGTGCGATAACATAAGAAGGGTCATATTCTCCTTCTTGTATGATTTAAACATGAATACTATTACACATATGAAGGTTCAATCGACCCTTATTGTATTGTATATATATTGAGAATAGTGCACATAGGAAGGAACATCTATCACATTGTGTATTATAAAATTATCAAGAATATTGAACACATGAAGAGTATGGCACACCTTCTTTTATAATATAGATATAATAAATATTGAATTGTAGAACCATTGACTAATCCTTCCTGAATTTTTATCATATCGAAGATAGTTAACACAAGAAGGGTCATCTTCCCTTTCCTTTGAGATAGAATTATAAAGAACATTGAACCTACCAATGGTTGTCCAGCCCAACAACTGTTGTAGATATATAGATAATAGTGAACATAGTAATGAAAATGTCTTATTGTGTATTATAGAAATATCAATAATAGTGAAGACAAGATTTGTCGGCTTACCCTTAATCATATATATTAAAAGGATATTGAACCTAGAATGGTTGGGGATTTCTGGTATTATGGGCATATCAAGGATAATGAACACAAGAAGAAACAAATGTTCCTTTATTTGTTATGGAGATATCAGGAATAGTGGAAAGAAGAAGGATCACACACACATTCCTTTATGATAGAGATGTAAATAATTTTGAACATTGGAGGTTTTGTATGAGCCTTCTGGTCTAGATATATCAAGGATTATGAGCAACATAAGGGTTTCCTACACATTTATAATAGAATTATAAACATGATTCAAACTTTAAGGGTCGACCAACCCTTTTGTACTTAGATATAACAAGAATAGTGTAACATTTCTTAATGAAGAAATATTATATATGTTGAACCTTGAAAGTGTCGGCTGACCCTTTTTGTATTTTAGATATGTTAAGGATAGATAACTCAAGAAGGTTCAACTGCCACTTCCTTTATGTTTGAAATATATGGAACATTAACTATATAAAGAATAGAAAAACCTTTCTTGTATTATGCATAAATTGAAAACAGTAAACACTAAAACAAAAGGTTGTCCCTTCATGTATTATGGAAAAACAAGAATAGTGAACAAAAGAAATTTTGGACACCTTATCCTTGTGGTAGTGATGTTGTAGTATATTTTGTAATGCCAATGACTCTTGGTGATATTTATTGTGATTATTATTCTAGTTATTTATATGATACGAATAGGGAGCACAATAGTGGTTAGCTGAAATATCTATGGGATCAAAAATTCCATATAATCCCGCAAGGGGATTAAACTGGTTGGATTTGATCTAGACTTGGTTGGGATCCTTTTAGTCGACATATATGAGGTATTATATTCTGACAAGCAAATATTGGGACAAAAATGGTCTTCACATAGATTGCACAAGAGAAATAAGAGAAGACTATTTGAAGAAAAATATGAGAAATATTCCATTAATCATTATTCACATTATGGTTGAATATATAATACAACATCAATGAATAAGTCAAATACCTACTTAGGTAGTTGAATCTACCAACCTAGACTGACTCTAGAGCTAACTAGGAGTGAGAAAATCACCATAATAGCTAAGTAGTGCAACTGCACATCACTAAATCAATCGGTAATGAGTTACAATTAGTTAACTAAAGGGGGTAGGTGAGAAAAGGATCCGATATTTCCATGAATCATGCAAACTGGCGCTAGAGACATTGAAATAGAGCTTCTCTTTTAACCTTTCCCTATTGTCCTACCCTAACCACTACCTTTCTACATTTCTAGATGGTTATTGTTGGCATGTCCCTTGGTTGAGTATGCCATGATTTTTCTTCCCCTGTAAGATTTGCAAACTTGGATCTTGGTGTTGGGGCCATGATCCTAGTCCATTCTAAGGTAAACGAAGTGGCCTACTTCTCTTGTTTCAAATATTTTTTCCATTGTTATGTTGTTTGGTGTTCCTCATTTAGAACTGAATGTTCTTTGGTTATTTTTCTTAGGCATGGATTTTGTTTACTTTGTCTACAGCCAAATGATGGGTCCTATTTTCTATGAGAAACCCATCAGTTTTGCTTGTCCCATTCTAACCATCGATGCCTCATCTTCTCAATTAAGGGTTTGACTAGGGTTTTTGTCTTATCATTACTTGGTTCTTTTGCTATGGTATAAGTTAATGTTTAAAAGTTTCATTGTTTGTTTGGTAGGATTTGGACCTCCTTTTTAGTTGGAATTGTCCTTGGTTGGGTATGCCCTTAGGTGTTATATTACAGGTACTACATATTTTGTTTAAATGTTACATGGTATTATTTACCACTTGTTGCATGTGATATCACTTTTTGTTTGCATGGTTTTTGAGTATAGGGTTGCACAACATCTTGAGCACTCGACTAAGAGGTGCTGACAAATCCTCTTGGAATAAGTACTTCAAGTTCCCTTTGTGTTCTTGGAATCATGATTTGTATTTGGGATATTGAAATATCGTGTCGAACATCATTGGTTTCATCCAAGTGAGTTCCTCATCTCAACTCCTTTTCATTGATGATTAATGGTTCTAGGGTTGAGCCCTGTGTAGGTTTTAGGTCCTCAAACCATACATAAGTGTATAATCATTACATTGTAGTGGGTTTCCTGATAAGAAAATGATTTCAACTCTTGTTCCACTTGTTAGATTGTATGTTTATAATATTGTTTTTTGTAATATGTTATCATATTCCAAATAGATTTGTTGTATTTTATTACAATATTTCAAACCTTATCTCAGACGTACCAAGGTTAAAATAGTTGTTGAAGTGTTAATAAGTCGAATCCTAGTTATATGTCCATCTCTATTTTTTTGGTAAGTAGCATGGCCATGATCTATGAATGTAGACCAAACTGCAATATCGATATTCTCCATATTATTATTGTTTGTTGCATATGTAATTGTTTCTATTATTTATGTTCCCTACCAAGGCATAATTTATTTCACTGGTTTGAGTTCAACCATTGTTAAACTTCTATTTATCTAACTTGTTTACTTGGTAGCAGTAATATTGTACACATTTCTACTATCCCAATCCAATGAATCAAACACATCCCAGTCACCATCACAACAAGGCGGGAAAAAACAAGTGAGTTTTCTGGTCCAAATTTCAAATACTGGGTTATCGGGGCTTCGAACCGAATGAAAGCCACAAGTCCCAGGAATAGTCTTGCATTCCCATGCATGTGAACGATCTATGTCTACCACCTCCCAAAAAAATCTCTCCACATGTCTCTTTCTTGTGGATTCTACTCGCATAGCTGATTCCTCTCCCATTACTGACGTGCACCACCTGACTATAGATTGAGCATTTCGAATAGTAGATATTTTAGATAATTTCAATTCCTCTCTTTGTAGGGCTGTTTCGACACATGCTCCGGCTCCATCATGCTCTCCTTTACCATGCCCAGTATCAAAATAGTTCCACATATGTAGAAATTTGTAGTTTTTATGCAATGAACACAACCATTGAAATATGCGTGCATTTTTTAACTGACCGGCACATCCATCAGACCAAATCCAGTGTCGATCCATCTGTATGTTCCTGCCCTTCAAATGATCATATAACATGATGAAGCAATGATGTACATAGTGGAAATCATGGCACCTATCATCACTTATGTAGAAGTGATATTCCTTTAGAATTTCTCTTTGCTCTTTGCTGCTATTTGGGCCATGCCTATATGTGATATGCACCATCAAGGAAACCTGCTCAGAGTGATAATACTGACTTTGGATCTCATTTTGAAGTTGCAGAGTGTAGTTGTCGGCAAAATAAACAACTGGAAGTATAGTACCACGAGGAAATGTATCTCTGCATATTCTAAAATTCTCATCCTGCCATCGTGCCAAGTGGACATGCTGAACATATTGATGTGTCTTTTCAATAAATTCCTTGACGAAGACACTAACTTGTACCTTTTGACACAAAATGATCTCAATATCAGGTTTTTTTGTAAGTAAGGAATGAAATGCAACTGTTCAAACGTAAATTTATAGATAAATGCATGTACCTGAGATGTCACCAATTGTATTTTTTTGCTTTCTTTCCTTGGGACTATTTCATAGCTGATATATTTGAAACTTTTCATGTCTGTAACCATATTCCCAAATTCATTGTCTCCAGTCTCGTGCATACAGTGGCTCAATAATGCCATTCTAGCACAGTTGGAGCAAGTTCCATCCAAACAAGATTTTGCATAGTAAGTTTGCCCCTTAGGCCTATTGCACATGATACTATGAATGAATTCTCTTGATGAGGTCGGTGGTATTGTTAAGGAGCAATTTTGCACATGGTTAGTATGCAACACATGACGAATGTACAAAAATTTTTCATAGTAATATTCATATTCTACATGGTATCTACAACAACAAGTGTTACGAAGAGTGTTTATTCTAACATACCAGGGCTTACCTTTCTCAAAAGATCTTTTCCCCAAATTCAATTGTCTATGTTCATTCCTACATTTCTTGTATAGTTCTATCTGTGTTATATCAAGAAGATGCTTAATATGTGGTTCACGGTCCTTTGAACCCCTTCTCAGTTTTAGTACATCCTTCCGGTTTGAAGAAGGCCTTGTGTGATCATGCCAAAAACTATGCACTAGTCCCTTTACTGCATCAACTAGCTTCATGTCACGACGTGGCAACCAGCCAATAAAGGCCCAAAAATCTGTCTGGGCAGTTGCGTCAAAATGTTCTCTTCTAATAGAATACCTATGGAGGGTTTTTACATTCAAATTAACTAGTTTAGATGTAGGCTTGAGAAAATGAAGGACCCTGGTGTTATTATTTACAATTGCTTGTGACAACACACGATGAGCCGCATTGCGGTCCTTTGACCGTGTGTTCTTACCAATTTTACCAAAGGCATCTACTAAGCTTTTAACTATATGAGAACTTGGTCCAGAAGGCTTTATCATCTTTATCCCTAATGATTTCCTAACAATATCCATGCCCCTAGATTTTAACAATGATAAAAATAATCTACATTTATCTCCATCACATTTAGAAACAAAATATTTATTTAGTATCTATTGAGTTTGATAAGCAATACTACATTTAGATAGCGTACCTTCAATGGAATTGAGGAGTGCTTCATCAACTTGTATACGCTTCGGAGTTCTTCGATGTGTGCTTTCTAATGGAGGTAAGGGGGTTGGATTTCTATCATCTAGTGCATCAACAATACACTCTGGCGTTTCAGTAGCAACTTGTTGTCCTTCATTCTCTTCCTGGTAGTTGGATGGTGGAAGTCTGACATCCTCGTCGATGGTCCAAATAATATTTTCTTCTTCAACAGTAGGCTCCATGTCCAATGCCTCTTCAACAGTAGGCTCCATGTACAACGCCTCTTCATGAGCTTCGTCTTGAGATGGTAACTTATCACTTTGACTTGATGTGGGATTTGAAACATCCCCTAATGAGCACCTACGTTTTGCTTCTTGAATACTTCCATGGGGTGCTTGTTGAACAACTATTGTGGAAATTGAAGGTCCCTCTAGTGAATGCTTCCTTTTTTCTTGTGCTGGATTAATACGATGAACTGCCGTATCCTCTATAATTGGATTTGGATTAGTTTCCAAAGAAAGCCTCTGACTCATCATGTATATTCTTTTCTTTTCTTTCTCTTCTTCGATGAATTCTTGAGGTCTCTTCTTCCTTGCTGATTTTCTTCCTCAGTTACGTACATTCCCCATTGCCACAATGATCAATGTCAATAATGTTTGTTTTTGTTGCTCCTCAATTACAAGCTGCCAAACCTTTAACTTGCTTTATAACTATTGATCCTTCAAGGTGCTTCAATCTTCCTTCTCAATTGTTCATATTTCCCATCAAAACAATAATGAATGGGAAAATTTACCTTTGGTTCTCTTGAATAATAAGCAAATGAAAGTTAAATCATAAATTGGTCCTCAAGCTGATTTTCTTGTACAATTGTGTATATCCACCATCACCATGAAATGACATTGAAGCTTGATATTTTATCTTGTGTGCTCCTCAACCATAAAAGATATCCTCAATGTTGCACATGCATAACAAAAAGAATGATGGAGAATGTGTAAATTTTGAGTATTTTCACAGGCGGGCTCTTGCTCCTGAAAAAAACGCGTGGTAATAAGATAAATTCATAAAAATAGAGTGGTTCTCGGACAAGAACAATCCACTGTTTTTATAGTCCCAAAATGCGCATGCGTTATATAGAGTAAAAACGCGTACGCAATTTGTATAAGTATAATGCGGACGCGATATGGTTAAGCACAATTAATAGAGTGGGTGCACGGCTAGGGAAACGAATAAGATCATAACTTCCCAAATGTTTTCTATGGCTAGCAACAAAACCAATGTTTTTAGTGTTCCCTTCTTTTCATGCATATAAATGTTTCTCTCTATAGCCCCAATAATACCTACATATCCCTATCTCTTTCTAAATATACCTCCCTCGTTCTCTCTGCATCCCTCCCTATATGTTCCTTTTTCTCCCTTACTCCATCCGATCCATACTAATGGTGATGAAGACGATGATGATTATCATGATGGTGATGATGATGATGGTGATAATGATCACGACGATGGTGATGATCATGTTGATGATGATGATGATGAAGGTGATGATGATGATGATGATGATGATGATGATGATGACAATGGTGATGATGATGAAGGTGATGATGATGATGATGAGGAAGGCGATGCTGATGATGATGATGATGAAGATGAAGATGATGATGATGATCGATGATAGATGATGATGGTGATGATGATGGTGATGATGATGATCATGTTGATGATGATCATGTTGATGGTGGTGATGATGATGATGATGATGATGATGATGGTGATGATGATGTTGATGATGTTGATGTTGATGACGATGATGTTGATGATGACGACGACGATGATGATGATGACGACGAGGATGGTGATGATGATGTTCATGATGTTGGTGTTGATGATGACGACGATGACCAATGACCATGGTGATGATGAGGATGGTGATGATGATGTTGATGATGTTGATGTTGATCATGAATATGATCATGATCATGAAGATGGAGATGATGATGAACATGATGATCATGGCGATGTTGATGGAGATAATGATGATGATGACGACATTGGTGATGATGATGTTCATGATGTTGATGGTGATGATGATGATCATGTTGATGATGATGATGAAGGTGATGATGGTGATGATGATGATGATGACGATGATGATGATGATGACGATGAGGATGATGACGATGATTGATGACCAATTATCATGGTGATGATGAGGATGAGGATGGTGATGATGATGATGATGAAGGTGATGATGATGATGAGGATGATGACGATGATTGATGACCAATTATCATGGTGATGATGAGGATGAGGATGGTGATGATGATGATGATGAAGGTGATGATGATGATGAGGATGATGATGATGATGATGATGAAGATGATGATGTTGATGATGATGATGATGATGGTGATGATGATGTTCATGATGTTGATGGTGATGATGATGATCATGTTGATGATGATGATGATGATGATGAGGATGAGGATGATGACGATGATGTTGATGATGATGATGATGACCATGATGTTGATGAAGGTGATGATGGTGATGATGATGAGGATGGTGATGACGATGATGATGATGAAGGTGATGATGATGATGATGATGATGATGAGGATGATGACGACGATGATGATGATGATGATGATGATGATGATGATGATGATGACGCTTGTGATGATGGTGTTCATGATGTTGATGGTGATGATGATGATCATGTTGATGGTGATGATGAAGGTGATGATGACGACGATGATGATGATGAGGATGAGGATGGTGAGGATGATCGATGACGAATGATCATGTTGATAATGAGGATGAGGATGGTGATGATGATGATGATGATGAAGGTGATGATGATGATGAGGATGATGATGATGATGATGATGATGATGTTGATCATTAGAGAAATTTTGGGGTCTAAAATGGGCCTCCTAAGGAAAATAATAAAATAATAGTTAAAATAATAAAATAATGGTTAAAATAATAAAATAATA
>LPNX010470576.1:219356-299401 GCA_001517045.1 Pseudotsuga menziesii
GAGGACGATGGTGATGATGATGTTCATGATTTTGATGGTGATGATGATGATCATGTTGATGATGATGATGATGATGAGGAAGGTGATGATGATGATGAGGATGATGATGATGATGATGATGAATATGATGATGATGATGATGATGGTGATGATGATGTTGATCATGATGATGATTATGGTGACGATGATGTTCATGATGATGATGATGATGATGAGGATGGTGATGTTGATGATTAGGGTGATGATGATGATGATGATGATGATGATGACAATGATGATGATGACGTTGGTGATGATGATGTTGATGATGATGATGATGAGAAAGTAAAATCATTCGGCCTCATCCCCATCCTCAACGCTTGCCAATGTGTCTTGAGATCCTCTTCATCTTTCCCATTTAGAGCATACCCTGCAATCATATAGCTCTACAAAACCACCACATTCCATTCAGGAATATTGTCAAAATATCTCACAACAAGCAAACACGGGGATGGTAGCATTAAAATATCTCATTCCCTTCCTCTTTTTCCTTGATAATTGTTGGTTTTATTTTTCACATTGAATTTCCCAAGTTCACCTAGATAGCTGTGCTTCATGCTTGCAAGGATATTTGAGCCATTTCATCTCCACCACATCCACAACAATGAAAAAACCATGAATAAAATAAAAACACAATACGTAATAAAGAAAAACATAGAAGGATACAAACCTAAAGGTCTAAACATTGCTTCCATTATGGAGGTGGGGCATGTGGTTCTAGAAGCATGGGCTCACATGCGAAGGGAGTGGATGATGCACTAATAGGAAAAGTCCTTCGCCCATCCTTCTTGTAAAAAAAACATCATAGCCTGTTCCAGATCCTTCAATGAAAGTTTGAAATAGAAAACCCCCAAATGGGAGCCGGAGTAGATCCTGCGCGGGTGTTTTTGAATGCTAATGAGATAGTGCGCACGCGTTTTTGAATTTTACGTTTTTTGTTTGATTATTTTCATATTTTATATTTGGTGTTTTGTTTTGTTTTTTTATTTTGCATATTTATCTTTTGTTTAGTTTATTTTGGGTTTTTTTATTTGCATATTTTATATTTTGTTGCATTTTAAATTAATTATAGTTTAAAAACTCTATGTTTTTAATTTAGTGTAGTTTAATTTAATTTAATTTAATTTAACTAGGATTTTGTCATAATTTGTATTGGTTGCATTACTTATAGTGATATCCTATACATAATTCCCTTCAAGGACGAACACGATGATGACCATGATGACCATGATGACCATGATGACGATGAAGACGATGAAGATGATGGCGATGACGATAAAAAAATATATGATCATCATCATCCTTTTCATCATCATCACCATTGTCTTCATCAATATCATCATCATCATCTTCATAATCATCATCGTCATCGTCATCATCATCGTCATCATGATCTTCTTCATCATCTTCATCTTCCTTATCATCATCATCATAATCATCATCTTCATCATCAACGTCTTCGTTATCACCATCATCATCTTGATCATCATCATCATATTCATCGTCATCATCATCATCATCTTCATCTTCATCATCATATTCATCATCATATTCATCATCAACATCATCGTCATCCAATTCATCAGTATCCCCATTATCATGATCATCATCTTCATCATCGTCATCATCATCATTTTCATTATCATCATCATCATCTTCATCATCATCATCATATTCATCATCATCATCATCATCTTCATCATCGTAACTTTAGGGGGAGCTCAGTGAATGGAGACGTCTACATGATAGGGGGAGCAGCCAGTTGAGTGAAAAATTAAGGATTGCTCCTAACACCCATTCCAAGGACTAATCTGACAATTCAATATGATTAGAGGAAGTAGTAAAAAAGAAAATACAACTTTTTGGGCCTTGCAAAGCCTCATGTTCTTAGATTTGTGCACATGAAGAATCAAGCCTTGTGGACCTAGTTCGGTGTTTTAAAAGAGGAATATCCAAACTGAGCAGTTTGGTAGTTCCATAAAGTGAATTCTTTATAGGAGTGAATAATCACTCATAACAATTCTATTATAATGTTGGTGAATCTCAGAAAAATATAGTGAATACCAAATTAAAGATCTTGTCATCACATCATCATCATCATTGTCGTCGTCATCATCATCTCCCTCTTCCTAATCAACATCTACTGTCAATCCGTGGAAAGTGGTAGGGGCTGCGAAGATCTACGGTCGGAACAAGATGTTGGGTAGATCAATGGGTGCAAAGGATTTTGTGATCATAAGTTGCTCACTCATTCATATGAAAAAGGGTTAGCAGAATGTTAAAGTTCTCAAGGTTGATCGGTCCCGATGAAGGTAGTTTAGAGATCGATGGTTGATATTGATCTCCCCAAATCAAGTTGTGTAGGTTTATAGTGTTGATCTCCCCTATTATGTATCCCCTCTTCACTCACCTCACCTTTTGACTTGAGTTCTCTTCTTCTTCTTCCTCTTCCTTTCGTGTGCTCTCTGGTCTATGCCCTGAGTGCCCTCGAAACAAAGAATGATCTCTAAAAGTCTCCGGACACGTCAGAAACTATCCATAATCCCCCTAAAATTGGGGCTTTTGTTTCATCACTTTGAATTGAGCATCTGGGGAGGACATGATTCAATTCTAAAAATAGTTGTTTAATTTAGGGTTGATAAAAAAAGTTGCTTCCTGAAAGCATTAGGTTTACATTTTGGGGTTTTTCTTTTTGGTAGGTGCACCCAAGGATAATTTTTTCAACGTGTTTGAATAATAATTATATGCACCGAGTTTTGAAAAGAGAAATGAGAATCCCTATCAATCCCTCTCATTTGACATCTAGATGTTAGTAGACTCAAGACTAAAGTTTGAAAGATAAATTTTCAAGTCTTCTAATACTTAGGTTTATTATGGTGAAGACGATGCTTAGGGATTAGGTAGAGTTTGAAATTGAATGGCTAGTTACTCATGAACTGTGTCCATATGGACAAACATATCAATTAGCTTTGTGATTGTATTGTAACTTTTTTTTTCCATTAATGGAAATGTGGATCCTAAAAAAATTATTTAGCTTGAAAGATAATAATACAATGCTTTTAATAGCATGTAGAAAAGTTCATTTCAAAACAGGTAAGGTAAAATGTCATGGAAAAGTTATTCTTCTAATTTTTTTACTTTTATGTTGTTTATTTAAACCATTGTTTATGGAAATGATCAAGTGGTCACAACAAGGATCAACAATTTTAAATCTCCCAGGGATTTACAATGTTAGAAGTACAGTAGTTTTAGGTGGATACATTAGTACTGGACAAAGATCATATTTTTATTTTGTTATTAATGTTAGGGATTTGATGCCTGATCTCTTTTGGCCTTGTAATATAGCAATTGTAATAGTGGATCTCTTGTCAAAAAAATTCTAGACAGAAATAAGATTTAGTACCCCATGAGCCTACTTTCACCCCTAATTTCATATTATGCATTCAGATAAGGTTGCGAGTAGTTCTCAACTACTCTAATCACTTTAGCGAGATAGGAAACAAATATTTCCCTTCAAAAAATAAATATGCCAAAGAACATGCAATACAAAAAACGAATAATCCTAATGGTTATGGCTATGTTCACATTAACAAAACAAGTGCATCAATCTCTTTCTAAATGGGCCTTTTTCCCAATCTCATCTTCCATCACCGTTACATGTTCTTCATTATCAACCTTTATTTTAGTCTCTCCTCCTCTTTAATAACTCTTGAGTAATCCCCATAAAAAGAATCTGGAAGTGATAAATCATATGTACATGATTTACCTCACTAATTCCATGTAAATGTTGAATCACTTGGGATTTCTTCTTATTGTCATTTTTTTTCTATACAATGTTTTTAATAAATAATGAATTTTTTTTTAACACTTAAATTTTCAAATGAAAAGAATGATTTATTTTTAAATGTCAACATTGAAGGGTTCAATTTATCATAGCCCTTCAAAGTAAAATGAGACTTTCCCTTCAAATTTGATCCCTGGTGACTCTGGAGCCGTTGAACCTGGTAAAGGTGGTGTCCTGGTCAGGTCTGGTACAGAAAGGATGTCCTCATGTACAAGATGACCAATAATAATATCCCTCTATGTCATTTGTGACATGCCTTAGGTGAAGATCATGTCCAAAGCATCACCTATTCAATGGCCTTACGAAATCCAGAGATTCGGCACGTGGCTTGCGTAGAAAACAATGGCAGATCATTAAGTTTAGATCTTTGAAGCGAAAAAACTGGCCTCTACATGAAGCAAAGGGATGCAGCTATCCGAAACCATTCTGAACACCACCATTGACGTAAGTGAAAAGGAAAATAATGTCACATCCAAACACTGTGATCCATGTGGACAGTAATGCAACATATTCAAAGGAGGCAGCATGACTAGATTCTCAGCAGAAAATAGAGATCCCTACCCACGTGTCCACTCATGCTACCATTATGCTGATTAGTCATCTATGTATCCATATTCATCTTCATCACCCTATAAAAAAAACACCTTCCTAGATCGATTGCATAAGATGAATCAATAAATAGAGACAATGCTCGAAGTGTTATTCTGCTAAGAGATTCTGAGAATTTTGAAAGAGTTGAAATGGTGATATGCTTTGAGAATCTTTTCAATCTCAGGGTGTTGATGGTTGCTGAGCTTGATTCCACGCTCATCTATCGCCCTGGTTTTTCACACCAGGAAAGCGCTAACCATCGGGGCCTGGATGTGAAGCACTTTGAATGTTTTCGGATAGTTGTACCTCTGGCTATGCGGTGCCTAGGTTTTCCTTTCCTAGGAGTGTCTCCCCAGAAACCCTTGAAGAAATCATGACTTCCAAAGTGCCGATATATGGTGATCGTGTTCAGTGGCAACTAGTAGGAGTGAATGCTCGTGCTAGGGTGGCAGGTGTCCAAACTCTTCATTGCATCGTTTGTGAAATCTAGTTCCCAACTTTTTTTGAGGTGGTGAGGAGGTGGAAGACAAAACTAACTATATGACTTGTAGGATAACTTGCACCATGGGAGGCAGGGAGTACAAAGCTTCCCTTCTCCAAGTCCCCTCATACAACAGTATTACCAGGATAGAGGGGGGTTGTAGAAAAGGCAAAGTATGGAAAGGATATAAACTCCTTTGCTAGTTTGGAAACCATGTAGAAAGGTGCCTTTGAGCACAAAATTACACACACCCAAGGAAGTACATGTTGTTGATTCGATAGATAGACGAGTGGTTGATCCCAATCAGCAGCGAGTCATCAGAAGCATCCTTAATGTTGTTTTCATGACCTGCAAGCTTAGAAACAAAAGCGACGTACTGCCATCCAGACCAAGCATGCACATTAGCTCCATTAGTACCACGCTCTAAGTTGTTACTAGTTGATTATGACTGTAAATAGTTTCATGTCATAATTTGAGGATTAGCCTTGGGGACTGAGATTGTATAAATTTCTCCCCACAGAGGGGAGACGGGTTGGGAATTTTCAAGATCAGAGGCTCTCCACTATAATGTGTTTCAAGCTTTCCAGATATATATGAATAAAATTGCAGAGGAATGATAATCCTTTCATGGCAGATATTCCTGTGTCATCTTTTTCTTCAATAAGTAACTTCTTTACGTGAATGTTTATCCTGTTTTTCATTCCAGATTGTATTTTCTTTTCATGTTTGAGCATTAGTGTATATGATCCAGAGTTCATCTTGTATGCTCTCGGACCATTGTTCAATCATTTGCGAACATTTTCTTCTAAAGTCATGCGTAATTCACCCTGGTTAGGTGCTCTGCGTGATGTGCTATTTTTTCCTGTCTGCTAATCACTTGCCAAATATCTCCATATTGAAGGATGGATGAATATCTTGCCTCTTTCTATAAACTTTCATGATTCCTTACCTCCTACAACATATTTCAGACTGGATTGTTGACTCCATTGCCCAATGGTCCCCTCCATGATCGTACCACCAGACTTTATAAAAACAAACTTGTTCTATTCAGAAATATGACCTTCTGACTTCTCTTTGATCGATTGAATATATTGTGCATGAAAACTCTGTAAATATTAAGAGATCCCTCTCTGAATTAGCCACCAATTAGCCAACTTCCTATTGAGTTACAAGTGGTTTCCATTTTCATACATTGAGTTTCCCTCATCTTTATCATGATAATGGGCTTGTGGTTGTTATTTATATGTATATATTCAATTAGCATTACTCATTGTATATCACATGGATGTAAGGATGAAAAATAGAACTTAGGGATGCATAACAACAACCCTCATTTTCATAGATAAATTCATAAAAGCCTGCAAAAGCCAAAGAAAATATTTTAGGGTTACACATTACAATTTACAATTCTCATAAGGAAAAGAAAATCACTTACTTGAGCCAACTGTAGTTGTGGAAGCAAGATAGCTAAGACACCACCTTGTGAACAAGAATGAACCATCACTCCAGCAGCAACCATACTTGCAAATGCCCAAGTTAGACCAAACCCTAAAATATCCAAGGTAAAAAACTCTTGAAGAAAAACTACAACAACAGAGTTTACCTCGAGTTGCCATGCCGAAATTACCAAGGTTTCCATTCTAAAAACAATGAGACCACCCAACTATACAAAATCCACCCTTCCATGAGGAAATTTTCAAAAAAAGTGGTCAAAATTGGTCCCAGCAGCCTTAAGAGAATTGGTCCCAACAGCCTTAAGAGAATTCCTGCCACAATTCATGGTTTGAGAAGAATGCCTGCACCATGGTACCATCCTATAGCTAGTTGGTTTGGATACCTATTCATGATTTGATTTTTCTTTAATCTTTCTTGAGGAGAAAGATATAGGCCTGCCAAACAGCGTTTTTCACCAGTGGATGCAAAAATGGGTAAGTAGCCCCAGAAAGATGCCCACCCTAAATTATGGGTTAGATTAAATGCCCGCAACACATGGGGGTCTTGTAGATTGGTATTCGGCCTACTTGACCATGTCTTCAGATTGTCTTCAAAGTGGATGAAGAAAAAGTTATGGATCTGCCAAAAGGGTGTTTTAGGTAGATTAGACAAAATTGAGAAACATGTCTAAGTATGGAATTGGTGTTAAATCTTCCCAAGTGGCATTAAGTAAATGCTCACCATGCCTCATGGGATGATGTAAAAATGTATTGAGAATGTGAGTCTCTAGAGTGTTGTATGGAGCATACAACCATGTCACTTGCCTCACTAAAGTACATCATATATTTAAGGAAGACTCTGGTCCGACTCCAGCCTTAGTCAAAGTTGGTCCCAACAGCCTTAAGAGAATGCCCACCATAATTCATGGTTTGAGAAGAATTCCCACACCATGGTACCGTCCTATGGCAATTTGGTTTGGATACCTATTCATGATTTGAGTTTTCTTTAATATTTCTTGACGAGAAAGATAAAGGCCTGCCAAAACAAGGTGTTTCACTGGTGGATGCAAAAATGGCTAAGTATCCTCACAAAGATGCTCGCCCTAAATTACGGGTTAGAGTAAATGCCCGCAACACATGGGGGTCTTGTAGATTGGTATTCGGCCTACCTGATCATGTCTTCCGATTTTCTTGGAAGTGGATTAAGAAAAAGTTATGGACCTACCAAAAGGGTGTTTTAGGCAGATTAGTCCAAATTGAGAAATTTGTCCATGTATGGAATTGGTGTTAAATCTACCCAAGTGGCCTTAAGGAAATGCCTTCCATGCCTCATAGGATGATGTGAAAAATTTATTGAGAATGTGAGTCTCTAGAGTGTTGTATGGAGCATACAACCATGTCACTTGCCTCACTAGAGAGTCTCTAAGGAGGAAGATGTCAACCCTCCATCATTGTGAAACTTTGGAAATTGATTAAGTATGAAAAATTAGTCAAAACTAATCTAAGAGAATGCCGACCATAATTCATGGTTTGAATAGAATGCTCGCACCACCATATCAAGCTATAGCTTGTTGAACTGGCTATATTCTAGCCATGGTCTTAAAACCTTGGAGAAATTCTTATGCATGGCTAAGTGTTGGAAAACTGGTCCAGGTGGCCTTTGATCCATGACATTTGATAAATTTATTTTCACAAGGACAGCCCTTATCAAGCATTTCCAAACAACCTCTCAAAATCCTGTTCTCAACACTTAGGAAATTTCCTTGTGTTTCTCAATATGCAAAATAGTATTTTTCCTACTTTTGGAAGATTGATGTTTTGCATGTGTGACCATTGTAAGTCAACCTAAAAGTATGGATGGATAGCCATTTCAACAAAGAACAAATCCATGCCAATTGATGAACCTATTGACATACACCCAACATCTGGCAGGAATTTGAAAGTGGTCTTCGACACTGCTTATTGACACTTAAACAAATTTGTTCAAACCCTAAGTCACCAAGGTGATTTTATTTTTTTCATCAAACTTGGAGAGTGAGACATCCAAAATGTGAGGAATATCATACTGACTCAAACATGCCAATATTCTCTCTTGCAACCTCATCATCTAACCTTGGCGGGCATTTTACTGGGATAGTGCAAATGAAGGTGAGAGGCACTTTTGGCAGATCGATATCTTCCTCCTCATAGTCTCTTCAGGCAATCTGAAACCATGGTTGGATGTACCAGCCAACATAGTAGAGCCTAGATCACTTTCAGATATTTTTTCTCATCATCCTATGAGCCTATCACATTGGTAATAGAAATTCACCTAACAATCTACACAATTCAAAAGAATAAGTCAATGTAAACAATATTAATCATCAATATCGCATCCATACTTTACAAATTAGATAACAATAGCAATATAGGAAAAAATTCAACCCTTTATGTACATGTGAACATGCAGACATAAATAATTAACAAATTACATACCTTAGTATCTATGTGAAACAGGTGTTTGATAAACCATTCAAAACCTTCAAGTTCACTAACAACATTATAGAAGATAGAAAATTTATTTTTGAGCCTTCATAAATAGGTTGACGTGACTTCTCAAGTAGAGGATCAACATCATGACTATCATCCTGGTTTTCCTCATCCACTGGAGCAAATGTGTCTTGGATCAATCTATGTATCTCATCTTCCTTATTTGTATCACTAACATTATCTCCATCCATATCATCATTAAGAACTTGATCAACTTCAATATTCTGATCTAGATGTTCGTCACCCTGTAAATGAGTATTTCTGCTAGTACTTGACAAATAACTCTCTGGAAGGCGACATTTTGGGGGCATTGTCTATATATTTACAAAGAACGTAGTAAAATTAGTGTGTATAGAACATATAAAAAAACGATAAGACATTTTACTGAAATTCATGATATGATGACTATTACATAGAATACATTAAAAATTGAATAACCTCTTACCAAGGGACAATATTCATAATCCCCTTCAGCGTGCCCCTTCTCCCTAAAATGTCTTTTAGTTGTTGTTATTAAAATTCTTCTTCTTTACAAGCCCCTACAATTAGAGCAATGGCAATAAAATTTTCCATTTCCCCTTGCCTCTAATGCCACTCTAAACTGAGCAAGCTTCCTTGCATTTTCATTCATAGTGAAAAATCCTTGTAGTGACAAGTATATGTCTTACCTACACCATACCAAATAGTAACTTGTCAAATACATTAGATATAAGTATATTTCTAAGTGTAGTATATTATATACCAATTTCTATAAAGAAAAACATGAAGACTGTCATGAATAGGATTTTCATTATTGATGACAACATTAATGACAATCATTTTGGAAAAATATGGTAATTTGGTGAAAAATAGGAAAATGACTAAGTATGGGGAAATTAGTAAAACTTTCCATAGGGAAATACACGCCATAATTTATAGGAGAATATAAATGCCTGCATCACATGGGGGTCATGTAGATTGTTTTTTTTCCTACTTGACCATGTCTTCAGTTTGTCCTAAAAGTGCATGAGGGAGAAGTTATAGACCTGCCAAAATAGGGGTTTGTGCAAGAGCAAGCAAAAATGGCTAAGTAGCCTTAGAAAGATATCTGCCCTAAATTATGGGTTAGAGTAAATTCCCGCATCACATGGGGGTATTGTAGTGTGTTGGGTTTTCTACCTAACCATGGCATTATTTCTCCTTAAGCATGTCTGAAGACAAAGTTATGAATCTGCCAAAATGAGGTTTCAGAATAAAGTTTGGAGAAAGTCTTGAAAATGACCAAGTGTTGGAAAAATGGCTCAGGTATCCTTAAGAAAATGCTTGCCACAAATTGTGTGTTGAAGAAAATTCCTGCACAATATGGGGTTCTTGTAGATTGATATTTTTACTACCTGGTCATGTCTTCAGATTGTCTTGGAAGTAGTTGAGGAAGAAGTTATGAACTTGCCAAAACAGTGTTTTAGGCAGATTGGACCAAACTAAGAAAATTGTCCAAGTGTTGGAAAAACTAGCTCATGTGGCCTTGGGAAAATGCCTTCCATACCTTATAGGTGTATGATAAAAATTATCTGAATCTATCAACCTACAACTTGTTGAAGAGGATATCTTACCATGGTCTCAGTTCTCAAAGAATATGTTTGATGACAAAGATCATGGTCTACCAAAACAAAGTTTCAGGTTTTTTGCACTATTCCAGTACTGGCAAAACCACCTTAGTGGCCTCAAGGAAATGCCCGTCCTATTTCATACGATGATGAGAAAAATAATATGAAAGCATTAGACTATAGCTTGTTGATGGGTGCATCTAACCATGGTCTCAGTTATCATGTGGCATGTTTTATGACAAAGATATAAATCTGCCAAAAGTAAGAAAAATATTATTTTGCATTTTAAGAACACAAGAAAATTGGTTAAGTGTTAGATTCAGGAAATTGAAAAGGCATTTTGAAATGCTTGCAAGGAGGGGTTATTCTGATGATAAAACTCATTAGGTAGCATAGGCATTTTCCTTGGTGAACTGACTATCCATCCATACCTTCAGTTTGTCTTATGATGGTCTCATATGCAAAATATCAATCTGCCAAAAATAGGAAAAATAATATGTTTCATAGTGAGAACACAAGAAAATTGACTGTGTTAAAAACAGGAGTTTGAAAGGTCACCTGGAAATGCGCGCAAAGGGTTGTCTTTGTGAAAGTAAATTTATCAAATGTCATGGATCCATTCTTTGGTAAGTTTTCCATATGCTCATGACTTCAGGTCTCCATAGAGTGTTCACACGTGTGAAATAGGAGTTTGCCAAAATGGGAAGAAATATGTTTTGATGTTCAAAAGAGGTTGAGAAGCTATTTTGAAATGCTTGCCAGAGGTTGTGTATGTGTCAACAGATTTATCTTGTGATATGTTCTTGTTCATTGTTGAAATGGCTATCTATCCATGCTTGTAGGTTTCTTATGGTGATCACATGAGGGAGAAATCAATCTTCCAAAGTAGAAGAACAATTGTTTTTACAAGTTAAAAACAATTTTGTCCAAGTGTTAAATTAAACTGTTTGGAAGACTATTTTCAAATGATCTCTAGATAATGCGTGTGTATCAAAAATTTCAAAAGGTGACATGGATCTGATCCTTGTTGAGGTGGCTACCAAGCCATACTTTCAGTTTGCATTATGATGGCCATATATGCAAAATATGGACCTACAAAGTTAGTGAAAAATAATCAATAGATTTTATTAAATAAGAAGCTACAGGAATGTATTTAGAAAAATAAACAGAAATTTAATAAAAAGAATTAAGACGGAGTTTTGAAGAAACACATATTACTATTGGAGAGATGAAATGTTTAGAATAAGTTTTAATTGATTGTTTCATTAAAAAAATAAATAACAAACAGATATTCGAAGAGGTTTCTAAGCATAAAGACATGGCAAGGTGTAATTGGAACAAGACATGAAGGATAGAGATGACTAAGGACATGCATAATGACATTGACAAGCAAGCATGGCAAGCATGGAACATCTAGAGAGTCAAATGAACCATTCTGTGGTCATTTGAAGATTATTTGGGCAAGACAAAGATGTCGGTGCAAAGATGACAAGGAGATGGTGACATGCCAATAGACAAGCAAACCTGATTACAGAGATGGTTGCATGCATGATAAAATAGTGGAAAAGGAAAATATTGCGGGCATCTCCAGAAGATCATGCGGGCATGCTAAATGAGGAAAAATGTGGGCATGATATGAACTATTGTGGGCATAATATATTTCCTATTGTGGGCATCTTCTCAGCACCACCTGCGGGCATCCCTTATGGCCACCTATGGGGATTCTGGTGTGAGCTGCAGGAATCTAGATAGTCCTTGCGGGCATCTGAATACTTCACCTATTGGCACCTTGAAGATGGACAGTGTGGGCATGCTTATTGGAAGATCAAAGACCCCCATACGGGTAGTTGAAGAAGGGTATGCGGGCATAAGAGAAGGCCAAGTCTTGGAATAAAAAATAAAATTAAAATGATGATGATGTGGAAAATTAAATAAATTTTTGTTAATGATAACAAAAATAAATTGGTGATGAGGTCAGCCTCCTAAGACATGGAAATAAAAAACTATTTACGGCCAGAAAAGGATGCATGTTTACTGACCCACGCATAAAAAACCAAGAGTAGTTGAATGATGGCATTGGTTTGGCGGGTGTGATTTCTACTAGTAGTTTAAAGGATTAATTGTATTAGTTTGTCGTAGGTGCATTCATTATATATGAGATTATGCTAAATATTTTGTGGAATTCTTGTCCAAGTGACTCCTTTTCTTAATTTCCTGCTCTGATATGTGTCCATAAAAAATTAGATCTCCTGTCGTCTACTCTGCCATAAATCCAATAATTTGAATATTTGCTTCTTGAATTTGAAGGCTTCTGCCAAAGGTAGTATGCTCGGAAAGTCAAAGCGATCCTGTCAAATCTATATAAAGTACCTCAAATGGCAATACGTAAGTCAAAATAAGTTCATTTTATTTCCCATGATGAGGTCCCAACTGTACCCCGTTTCAAATAATTAGATTTAAATAAATAAGAATGTTAAATTAAAGATATCCATATATTGTCGATATAGAGACGAATGTTCATCAAAAATTAAAAACGTCGATATTGCCACGGTTTTTACGCCAAGATAAAAAAAAATGAAGTATTAATCCACGAATGTTCAAAGCGTGGAAATATTTCGTGGAAAAATCCACCCATTTGTATTAGTGTGCCTAGGTCGGGGGTGGAAGTGCTGCTGAGAGATTGATGAGCACACCGGCCTATCGTTGGGTGGAACGTTGCAGTGACATAGCTAGTTGTGGAAAAGTTCTTTTCAAGATAACTATTTCTTGTGTGTAATATCTACAACTGTATTTGTTTAATGAATTGTGATGAACATGTTGAATGCTTTGATGAATGTATTTTCTTCCTATATATATTGCATGTTTACACATCTGTGCATTTTTTAAGTTCAATGCATTCTATATTAACCCTATGTTCAACTCTGCATCTGTAATTGCTTGATGGAATATGATTAACGTGTTTAATGTGTTGAATTGATGAGTTGATCCATTATATGAATGCAATTGTATGCATCTATGTATGTTTCCTTCAATGCATTTTAAACTAAGTTGCAAGGTTAGATTGGCTGAATTGGTGATGTATGGATGATCAAATCGATCCAAGACTTCAGTTAAAAAGTTGAATTTTATGATAGAAAACTTCCTTTCTGTAAATTGTGGGATGCGGGATGCAGGTTTTGCAGATCTCAGTTTCCACAATTTTCCTTCTGCAATTTCCTTTCCACAACTTGCGAGATGCGGGATGGAGGTTTCACAGATCTTGATTACCGCTATTTTCATTCCACAACTTACGAGATGCGGAATGCAGGATGCAGAAACGACATTCGGTAAATTATGGTTTCCGAAATTTTACCTTTACAACTTCCTTTCCACATGCAGGACGGATGATCACAATTTAAATATTCCATGATTCCGCAACTTAAGTTTTCTGCATTGTCGATTTTTGCAGGATGATTCTGATCCATTGTTTTGATTCCGAATGCAGAACAGTTTTGATCGTTGATTTCCATCGTGTTTTCTCTCCTTCGTCCAATATCCTCTGAGATATTTCCTTGAAAATCACCGAACTGATCAATGGAAGATGGGAGGGAGCATGACAGTGTTGGAAATGTCGAGAAGTATTCCATGGCCATGCCCTATGTTTCAATGAACAACAAAGGTTCTTGATGAAATTTTTAATTCCGCGGGTAAATGGGGTATGGGTACGTGACAATAAACCTCTAAGCATGGGAGTTGGTTGTACCAAAAGTGTGTGGAGAATATTTCGGTGGAACTTAACTCATCAAAATAAAAGATATAATTTTACCAAAGTAGTAGTGTCTAGCAGTTCCAAAACAAGGAGAGCTACTAAAGGTAGAAAGTCCCTCCCTTATGCAGTTGACTCATTATGCAATTGATTGAATGATGGAAAATCAATTATTGTATTTCTACCTTAAAGATTATTGGCTATGGTGTATCGAAACTTGCAATTGATTGAACGATGGAAAAGCAATTAATTGTATTTATACCTTTTAAAGATTATTGGCTATGGTGTATCGATACTTGGTGATTCGACCAGCTAGTGTTTCTTGGACTAGCCTGTCTGCCAGTAACAACTCTCGAAGAAAGTAACAATCTGCCACTCTAGCTACACTAAAACTCAAATAAAGCTGTAATGATTTGCCACTCTACCTACACTAAAACTCAAAGCAAATCATATCAAGTTCAACGTCTCCAGTTCACAAGAATAGCTTAACAGTTTTCAATCAAGAGATCAATCGAGAATATGTTAGACAGAGAGAGATAAGATATAAGGCGAAAAGCAAGGTTGATCTCTGGAATTCATTACTTGCTCTACTTTGCACATTTGTGTGGAGATATAGCGCTTGTATGGATTATGATAAATTGATCTTGTGTGGAGCATCATAGTGATTTTGAGGGAATCATATAATACTCTTTGTGAAAATAAAATAAAAAATATTATGTTATTGGATGGGGGGAGCGCTCATGTTCGTGACCAGTCAATGGTTATTTATATCGTCACAAGAGTTCTTGTAAATCATGCCCTCATCAGTTATTACTTAAAGAGATAGGGTTTTCAACTGGTTACGGTGGAGGCTATAAACTATGGTTCTAAGCTAGTATGAGGCTTGTTCTATCATAATGGGATTAATCTGCAAGCTATTGATGAGCTCATAGTTGAAGGAACTCAAGGTGGTGGTACCATTTCCCTCAGACTCTCGGTTTACTTGTAGTGTAGAGTCCTAATGTCCGATAGAGCAGTTTATCAATCGTACCAAAAGGATAACGGATGGAACTTGCTCTGGAGGGGAAGGTCACATCGGTCAGGAGTAGACATCGTCCCATCTATCAGAAGGAAAGAAGGTATGGAGGCAGGAATCCTTTGGCTTATTTTTATAAATATACATAATAAAATCATAAGGGAGGCAGGAGTAATGAGGTTTTGTGGCCCGGTCTAAAGAATAATGAAGGAGATGTATAGTATAGTATATGCTTATCTTTTCAGCAGAGACGACAAGATGCAATGATGAAGCATTAAGGGATATCACCACTCCTATAGCCTCCATAAGCAACGTGTTAGTTTTCAATATTAGTCCCGAGTCCCAAGGTGGTGGATTCTAGCCTTATTAACTGTCTAAGGGAGGTGGTTAGAGTGAGGAGTGCACCATACAAGGCCAGGACGATCATAAACTCATTATCTTTAGATATGAAAACGGTTTTGTAGTCATAGGACAAACCATTTATTCCTCTCAAGTTTGATATTCATATTATTTGGAAAATATATTATTGGTGCCAAGGTCTTCAGCTGGAATGTTATAATAAAACTCGTACAAAATGCATTAATTGCCACCAGTTTTGAATCACAATGGATATCGTTGGCTATTCCACTTGTCATGATGGAATGCTATAACCTACTCCTAAAGGTATTTATTAGCAAGCAACGTCATTCCATGTCTAAGGTATTATAAACACTTGTTATAAGTTACTCCTTTATCAGTAGTTCCCCAAAGTTGTTAGTGTAACATCCCCAAAAATTCACAAAAATTTAAAATTTTTCTTTAAATGTTAAATCATAGCCAGAATACTAGTTTAATAATTAACTTCAAACAGATAGATTACAAAGACAAGACATCAAAAGAAAACTCTGGAGTTAATACTCTTCGGTTAATTGTAACTAATAGGCTAGAAAATTTTACTTACTAATTTGTAAGTCACATACCACTAACCGTACTCAATCTATAATGATTTTTCAGTCTTGCCAATAATAAAATGTTGGTCAAAAGTTAATGAGTTAAAATAATTTATGGAATTCAAATCACTGGTTTATTGGTAAGAATGTGTATGATTCCGATGGTTATCTTCTTTAGAATGTGTAATATTTTGATGGTTATTTTATTTTCTTATTGAAGGGGGCTTGATGTTAGCTCAAGGTTTACTTAGCTTTTCTTAAAGCTAACGCAGATCCGATGCTTGTACATGATTCACAGGTAAGAACTTACTTCCAGGTTTATGATGTAAGAAATTAAGTCTTGGAAGACTAAATGAGTAAGATAGGAAAGATCCTTAAACTCTATTTATTGTCTATATTATCGAAGTGTAAGAATTTCCTAGGCCTATAGCAAAGACTACTCTACCTAGGTAGCAATTTGAGTTGGTAGTGTGATTATTTGTTCTAACAAATAAATTATATGTTTGATGATATGTAATTATCAAACATGTTTTCAGTTGTTTGTGATACTAGAAGCTTGAATACATTCCCATTTGGTTTATAACTATGTAAATCCTAGAACTTTCCTAAACCCTGAAAATTATCATTATTATTTTTAGCAACTAGAAACTAGCAAATCTAGGCATGTATTTGATGCATAAAATATCAACTATAACCTAACTAGATCTCCATCATGCATAACAATGAAATGTTTATTTTTAACAAATGTAATGGTATTAATTTTACACAAATCGCAGGTTCAAACTATATGAAACTTAAAAATAATTCCAAGGGTAGTGGGATCCACGTGGTGGATGCTCGCAAGGTGGAGGATTTTGGCGTTAAACCCTAAGCAATTACATTCAAAGCTTGCCCTAAAAATCAGCTTGGCTTCATTAGTTGATTTGTTTTTGGATGGAGGAGTAGGCCTACAGGCCCTCAACCTCCTTGGGTCTCTGCAACAAATGTCACTCTTTGTTTTCCTATAGCGTTAACAGCCTTGAACTCTAGTTCTTCGCCATTATTATTTCTTCAAGCTCGGCCATGGCGTTAGCAGGCTTAAAGCTAAAAATGGTGAGTCATACTGAATCCTCCAAGCATTTGTTTTTTCTTTTCTTATATTTATAACTAAGCTAATCATTAAACCGTTTTAAGCATTTGTTGTTTGATGGTAGGTGAAAATATACATTTGAAGGTTGAATGCAATTTCCTGAAGCTGAAGGGTGTGAGCAATAAAGGCTCGGTAAGCCTCGATCCCAACCTTGGGTACCCTTCGTAGATTGTGTTTGCGGTGATACTGATGGTATTGTTACTGCAGTGTTCATATTACGTGAAGTAAATTGTTTTTTTGTCTTGGATAATGGTGCTTGTGGAAAATTACTGTGGTGTTCAAAATACTTGTGGTAAAATTGTTGTTTTGTTTTGGAAAAGATAAGGAGGCCGTAAGGTCGTCCTTAGTGAAAAAACCTTAGGGTTTCACAAGTGAGCTACGGCTCTTGTAATGATGATTTAGGGTAAACATAATTTTGTTGGCAAGGTTTTGAAATCAGTGTTTGATACTGTGATTATGTTATGTAAATCTTCCTCGGCCTCTTGCTCAGCCACTGTAATACTTTTGAGGATAAGAATTCGTTAAGGCTTTTGGTATTATGAGTTTAAACAAAATGGCGACTATATGAGTTAATTTCTTGATCAATTAGGACTCTGTTTATGGTTCTTTTGTTTTCAAAGGGCAGTACTTGCGGGTAGTAGTGTAAATATTTGTTAGTATTTATCTTCCTTTTGAAATTTCAATCGCAAAATGATTTACGCTTGGTAAATGGTTTTTTTTCTATGACAACAATCTGTTTGTAAATTATTCTATGGCTGGGAATTGGTTGAGGCCATTGGTAATTTTAGTTGTTTGAAATTCTAATTGTGCAAACGATACCATAAGGATTAACCTATGGTTTTTTTAATAAACACTTTTGGTATTTATGTAAGATAGTTGTCTTCTGGTCTTTGATATTTGTATAACAATAATTAGATTATGATAGTCTTCTTTTTAATTGGAGAAACTAGAACTCTATCCTTCAACTAGCTTAAATGTTGGATAATGTTTTAAGAGGTAAGAGTGTACCTTATCTTAAGTATACATTTGACTTATTTTTAATTATTTGCTAGATGTGGTAATAGATTCTGTAAATGGATATGAAGGATTGTATTAAAGACTAGGGTTTAGAAGAACAATTTACAAATATTAATAGTAGTATTAGCGTTATAATGATTGTTTTACTGTTTGATTTAATAAGTACTTAATTTATGTACTATAATACATTAGGTGTTATAATTTTAACCATTTTCAGCCTATTGACTGAACACTATGAATTTATTGTACTAGATGTTTACAAAGAAACAATTTGAGGTTAGAGTACAAAAGTTAAATAATAAAGTTAGGATGACTGGTAAAACATTAAATGTGCATTATTTATTATAATAACTATAGTAATATGTTTATAGTGTAGGTTTTAAAGTATTAAAATAATAAATGGTTTTCTTTAGTAAGTGTAAATGAAGATATTGTACTACAGTAAATATTATTGTATTATACCACACACCATTTAATGACTGTGTGACAAAAGCTTGCTATAATAGACTCTATGTAGTATTCTTAGAGGTTTTTGTATAAAAGGTTAAGTTCTAGAAATGGATTATTATGCTAAATAGCTGGAAAAGTAACAGTAAAAAGATTCCAATGTTAAAACAGTTACTTGAAGATATTGTTGGTAACTTATCAGAAGAAAATATCATAAACTCTACATTTTGATAACAGTTCAGATCATTTTATCTATGTACAATCATTCCTATCTACAACTAAACAATCCTTCTACACTAGAGTACGCCATCGTAACATGAGTGGAAAAATGCAGAAATGATTTTTTACTCATTAATCAATCATTTCTAATTCTAGACTCAGTTATTCTGATAATCATATACAAGTAAACTTTTCTGAATAAAATGCAGACTTAAGCATTCTACTAGCATATATATAAGTAATGATAGTAAAACTAAACATGTCTGCTTTCATTCCAATAATTTGCTTGAACATAAATAAATAAGATAACACAATGGAACCTATTAATTTGTAGAAGAGACAAACAACCCAAGGAGCCTATTCCACCCAACCTTTTCATGAAGATAGCTCAATTGCTTGTCTTAGGACCCCCGATCCTATCCACTGATCCACTAGGATGAATGCATTGTATCAAGCAATGGGATTAAATACCCTTGCAACTCAACAGCAGTACTTCTTTCCTCGACACTATAGAACTCAGCTATGTGGCTGCACTAGTTCTGAATGCAGTCTTAATCACTCAATCCACTTCTAACTTTTCCCTCATCAAATATCTTGTGCTCCTTTCTCAACTTCAGAAAATTTACAAGGTAATAATGAACAACCTCCTACTGAATTTGAAGGATAGAGATATGCATGCCTAGGTATTTTCAGTTTTTTCTAATTAACGAGCCACCTGCTCTGTTCCACTTTCTTGGGGAACATGACCACAAAATAAGGGAATTTTCCCCCTGCAACAGCTATAAGTGATTGAGGATGTTTTCATGTGTCAGTTTTTTCTCACCCCATTCTATTCCTCCTAGTGGGTCAGTGGATACTCATTCAACAGCCTCATTAGGCTATTTGTCTCATCTTTTATTTATTAAATAATAAAATATTCAACATAATTAATTACAGTCATACTTGACCCCACTTGGTCAATAGTCATAAACTTTACAATAAAAGTAAAATATAATGTTTTCTTAAACATAAAATGTTATTGAAATTGGGGTAAGTGACATTTAGACTATGGCTTTAACTCACTATTGTGTAATCATTGATATAATGGTAAATATTCACGTGTTTTCTATTTTTGTTTGTGTTGAAATGGATGTCTAGATCGTTGAGCCCGGTTCTCTCAGAGCTTGAGCTCTTAGGTTAGATTTAGATAAATGGAGATTACACAAGTGGTATCCCACAGGGATCTCTTCCCAATAAACACGAACCTATTAGATGCTGCATGCACCTACCAATTATCACAGATGGTATGCCAAGTGATTCCAAGCCCACTCCTTGATTTATGTTGTAGCCTAGTGTCTTTTTTTTGCTATCTCTCAATAGCTAGATGTTGCTCTGAAAATTTCTTGGGCCCTTTCATGTAAGTGATTCTCTTTTATGTCTTAGTTTTGAGCACTAGTTCTGAAATCTGAGTTATTAGTCACAATGAGTTCATCTATAGATTGATGTATTTTGTTCTTAGTTGCACGATTGTATTTTGTTCTTAGTTGCACCATACGATAGTGCCTCCCCATCTTGACTGATCTCGAGTGATTTTTAGTGGTTGCTTCTTTCTTGCAAATGAGTTGATATTATATAAAGTTTGCTCGTGATTTTTGCAAAAGCAAAGGGAGGGTGTTTTAGGTGATGTTGTGGCATGTGGGATGGAAGAAAATGAGAAGAAAGAAAAATCCTTGTGTGAGTGGGAAGGCAGTTATCGCGTGGCACTGCAAAGTTAAAAGGAACTTAAGAGTGAATACCTACAATCACTTTCATCACATATAATATGTAATGGCACACCACCACCATCATCATCTTCTTAAGGGTGCTAAATCTGCTAAATTGTCGGAACTGTAAATTGTATAGAGAATTGTCTTTATGAAGTTGTAGATTTACTCTCTAAGTTGAATCCTTTATTCGAAGAGTTCATCCCTCAGCCTCACGGGTTGCCTTCTTTTATTATTAATGCAAATGTATGGCAGCTTCGCTAATAACGACAGGAGGGTAAGATTTATAAACTTTTTTGTTTGATCAACATGGAATTTTGCATTTTTTTGTGTAATATTATATTGCAATTTCTACTTCTTTAGTGATATTTAATGTAAAATTACAAGTACAAGGGTAGTAAGTACCAAACAGTGAAAAATAAAAATAAAAACATTGTAATTTTGCATTCACAAGGCTTCTCATTGTATTTTTTGGGTGATTTTCATCATGATGATATGCCTTAGAAGTCAAAGGGATAGCTATAACTTTCTATAAATAGAATTTTCTGATAAGAAATTCACATTTACAACATTTGTGAGACAATAGTGTTGTGTTAAATGCTTAAATTTTCTGTGTAAGTTGGCTTTGGGGAGGTATAGTTCTTCATTTTGGGACTAATGCCACTTAAATATGCCTGCATGTTTTGTCTGTTACTTTGTTGTCTCAGTGATGTCTTCTTAATATGTATCTTTACTACAAATAAAAATGACATAAGCCTTGTTGAGGATTTCATTCTATGTCGGTCATTTAGTTAATGTGAATTTCATTAGAGAAAATAGCTCCAACTGTTAGCTACAATAAATATGCTTGAAAATAAATAACATATTTTGCATCTTCAACAAAACAACTAAAGCAATTAGCTTCTTACAGGGATGATGTAATTACTACACAAATAAGTTATAGCAGAAAAACATGAGATTTGTTGATTATATCTCGAAAGTGGGATTCCAGATGAAGGAGCAGACACATAATCGAATGACTCTTTTAATACAACATGCAAAGGTGGTTGCATGCATTAGCAAGGTAGCACGAATGAATAAAACACTTGGATGCATACAAGACAGTGAGAACCAAAACGTGTTATCCAAGCTCAAGGGTGGTAAGTGCTTCACCTAGGGTATGAGCTTTTGCTTTACCGTGTGCTTTTGTGCTTTTGCTACATAGCAGTGTAACAGTAACTGTTAAGATGTAATGCTAGAAGTTATCTAGCATTACTCTTTTTTATAAAACTGAAGGCAAAAAGTTCAACTTTATCATAAGCTTTTGTAGGAAAAATGAACGGTATGGCTCGATATGAGGCTAAATAAAAAGAAGGCAAAAAGTTCAACTTTATCATAAGCTTTTGTAGGAAAAATGAACGGTATGGCTCGATATGAGGCTAAATAAAAAGAAGATTTTGTTGATTGGTTGAAATAACTGTGTTTATAGAAACTTTAGTCCTATTTGCTTATAAAAATATTATTATTAAATACCAAGTTACAACTTGAGATAAAATTTTGAAAGTTTTTTTGATTTGTGTGCTAGTAAAATGAAACGGCAGCTAGCCCCTCGAGGGACTAATCGGGGCAGGGACTAATACCAGGACAACCCTCTTTTTTTTTTTTCTTCCAAAGATCGAGCCCTTCACCTTCAATGAAGATATTCACTTCTAATATAAAATTATTAGCTCGTAGACATTGACTATTTGACTAACAAACAACACTTAAACAGCTAAAAACAAATTAATACAAAGGTACACCGACCTGTTTAACTACCTAAGCTATCTACGCCTTTAATGTTATATACAAATCTTCGTCCTAGAGACACATCTTAAATGGCAATTTAAACTGAAAATATTTATTTAAAGGTTATTAAATGTCTCCCACATATCTCCAGAAGTTATGTACTATAATAGCCATTAACATTTTACTTTTAGCACTCAAAAGATTATTCTATTGTCTTAAGAACTGTCGGTTCGTAGGCACCACAAACTGTTATCGAATGATATGTTCAAAGACTAATCTAACGAATTGCACAAACAAGATTGAATGTCAAACTGGGTAAATGATTGAAAAATAAGTGTGCATGAATATGACAAAACATAACCTTCTTCGAAGAAGTAAGATGAAGTCCTACAGCTTCGAAGAAGTAAGATGGAGTCCTTCTGGAGAAACTCCATTTACAGAATAATTGGAATGTACATATCCTACAATTCTACAAGAAATATGAACATACAGAAATCCCATATAGTTGAGCACTACTTCTCCCCCCAATACAGGGGAAACATGAAGTTCATCTTTTACAATTTATATGCAGCTGACTGTTTTGATAGATCGTTTGAGGAATATTTTCTTCGGGGATACTCTCCAGAGAAGGTCTCCAAGAAGCCCTATGCTTCCTCACACCTGCATGTCTGGTACCGTGTTTCTGCATCTGAATAGTTGCCAACTCTTGTTCCAGCAGATTACTCATATTTCCACACGGCTGCTTTGCACGTATCCTGACTTTGCACCTGTAACTGTTATTTGCTGCTCCTCTTTCTGCATCATCTGCAGCACCTTTTCGAATCACATAGAATTGGTGATTGCTGGTGATCTCGTTAGGGTAGAACGGATGCACTGCTTGATTATGTGTTGCTGAGGAAGAATGCCCAAAACAAATACCCATTAGCAGCTGATAAAAATACACACTCACTTCCAGCGATCTGAGAGGGCTGGGCAATACTTAAATATGCAGGAGACGCCCACCATCATGAAGGTTCTGCAAAGTTCAGGGCCCTTAGAAAGTTGGAGTTGGACGGCAGAAAAGACAAAACACTGGGCACCGACTATTGACAGGCGCTTCGCTGATATCTAAACTAGCTAGCAAACAATATTGTCTGGACGAGGTAGCATTTGACGTCGTGTCACTGTAGAGAACTATAGCTGATTTATGAATTGGAAAACAATATTGTCTGGTCGAGCTAGCAGTTCACGTCGTGTCATGTACAGATCTATACTGCAAGTATATCGACGTAAGCGAAAAGGAAAACACCCTAGGGCCTAGAGAGACTGGAATCGAGCTGAGAATCCCGTTTTGTGCGATCCTCGTGTACGATACTGAACAACTTGCCGTGAACAATAGGCTGGGATTTATTGAAGGAATCGATTGTCCTAGAACTATCTGATGAGCTGATTTATTGAGGGGCCCTCACTTCTTAAATAAGTTCCGGATGAGGAAAGCACGTTCAGTAATTGATGTGAGACGAGAGATGCCGCTCTAGTTAGTAATGACAAGTTCAGTTACTGTAATGTAAAAGTGTATTTTGTCATCATTCTGCAGCCTTTATGGATGCCCCAGCCATCAGGAAAATTGGAATTGGAATTGTAGACCCTGAAAACCTAGAATCCAGCGTTTCACCACGGGCCTTTTTCATGTTCAGGGCAATTCTAAAATTATTTACGATTGTTCGACGTCATTTGGAGGCAATTCAAAAATCTCCATATATTCAATATAGTACAAAGACAACATAACCATTTCTTAAAGAAAGACTCAATTTGAGTATTAACTTATTACTACGTTGTAGAGCTACTGTCGGGCCGTATACAGGCGGGTTATTTCCCATCGTCCCATATACCAAATATTTTCCAATCGCCAACTGCTTAAACTGTTTTATTAATAAGAGACAAAGTAGGTTTCACTGAATGAGTAATTACAATAGGTTCTTTGTTGGAAAGATCATTATGAAAGCCCAGGCTTCGCAGTATAATCTTTTTTAAGACTATTTTAATATAACAAGAGCTACGAGGTAGTAATGTCCGGGACATTGCATTCTTGATAGCTAGTGGTTTGCAATTTTCTATATAAAAAACTAAAACTCAATAAAAATAGATTAAATTTTATTATAACCTACTTAAAACTCAATAAAAATAGAATAAATGGTATTATAGCCTAGGCATTTTTTTGACGATGGTAGAGATTTGACTACTTAGAAGACTCTACACTCAAGTTCTAAGACTACTCAAAGAGACAAAGTAGGTTTCACTAAATGAGTAATTACAATAGGTTCTTTGTTGGAAAGATCATTATGAAAACCGAGGCTTCGCAGTATAATTTTTTTTAAGACTATTTTAATATAACAAGAGCTATGAGGTAGTAATGTCCTCGACATTGCATTCTTGATAGTTAGTGGTTTGCAATTTTCTATAAAAAATATTTAAAACTCAATAAAAATAGATTAAATTTTATTATAACCTACTTTAAACTCAATAAAAATAGAATAAATGGTATTATAGCCTAAGCATTTTTTGAGGATGGTAGAGATTTGACTACTTAGAAGACTCTACACTCAAGTTCTAAGACTACTCAAACTCTTACTATTCGTTGGATTTATCGCAATTGTTGGAACACTTTTTTTTGGCCATGCATATGTTGGAACACTATTTTTTGGCCATGCATCTCACTTATGTGATTTATTTGCAAGCCTTACCTAATGTTAGCCAAAACCAAGCCGACTAAACTTGAGTTTAGGGCTCACTCGATGTTAAAATTTAAGTTTCACTTTTCACGCCGACCTCTTTTTCTTTTTCACTTGTCCTCTTTTTCTTTTTCACTTGTCAGGTGAAACTTGTCTATCTCCCCACTAGACAAGTCTATCAACTTTGGTAGGGATTTCTACCCAACTGATTTACTTCAGTTCTAAGTCGGTTGACTTATTTGACTTCTCAAGTCGGCTCACCTCTTCGACTTCTCAAGTCGGCTGACTCAACCGACCTCTCAAGTAGGTTCACTTTGGTCGAAATCTACAAAGTAAGTTTCTTAGTCTAAAGACTTAAGAAATTACAAATGCTTTTCACCTGTGAGTAAGATAGAGTAAAAATGGACACATTAACAAATCCAAATAACTTATAAAAACATATGCCCTAATATGTAGGAAGACTTGAGTCGAGCAACGTGTCGTAAAACCCCGGAACTTTCACACGGTGAGATATTTATGGGTTCTTGTTCTTTCACTCAACTGTAATGGAAAAAGAAATCTACACAGACATCTACACAAGTAAATCTAGAAATATTGTGCGCCTAAATAATCATGCATTCAACCATAAACTATTTCATATATTTTACTTATGCTGAAATAACAAAGTATTACAAACTTGTCGGGTCGGTCTAAACTTGTCGATCCATACTTGTCCTTTTACAGAGCTTCGTCTCTTCGACTGAATCACTTACACAGAAGCTTGAGCTTCGACTTCTCTTTTCTCACCCTGAGTTCCTCTATCTCTCTATTGTGTCTCTAGTGTTTGTAATCTCTCTGTCTCTAACCTAAATTACAATTTGCTTCTTCTATTTATAGGAAACTTGAAGGTTGCTTCTACATGGGTCGACTGACTCACCATTAAAGACTGTAATAACTATCTACCTAACAACTTAGCTTCAAAAATAAATTCGACTAGTTTACATTTCCTAATCGTGTACTCTTCCCTTTTGTCAGACTGATCGACAAGAACTTGACTGGTACAGACTTTAACAGAGTCGGCTGAGAGTCAGGTATGGATCTGTGAGTAATTACATTTTTCCAACACTCCCCCTTAATTATAAGCAGATGGGGTTTTTAAAACAAAATTTAAAAAATGTTTCAGAGCTTAGACAAGCTCTGTTTATGATAGAGTTCATTGTGGAGAACTTGTCATTCCAAGATAACTACACAGATACTAGAATGTGTCCTTTGCCAATGGCTTTGTGAAGATGTCGGCAAGTTGGTCTTCATACCTGCAAAATTCCAAACAAATTTCCTTGTCATTCACCAACTCCCTTATAAAATGAAACCTTGTGTCAATGTGCTTGGTTCTCTTGTGAAAAACATGATTTTTTTGATAATTCTATGGCTGAATTGTTGTCGCAGAAGATTGTTGTTGGTTCTTGATGGTTCATTGACAAGTATTTTAACACTCTCCTCATCTAGACAACTTGACATGCAGCACTTGTCACTGCAACATACTATGCTTCAGCTGAAGACAAAGTTACAATGGGCTGTTTCTTTGAAGCCCATGAAACAACACCTGTACCAAAATGAAATGTGTACCCAGATGTGCTCTTCCTGTCATCTATGCTGCTTCCATAGTCACTGTCAGTGTAGCCAATGAGTTTAAAATTTTCTGAGGTTGAATACATAATACCAAGGTCTTTTGTGCCACTTACATACCTCAGAATTCTTTTACTTGCTTGCCAATGTGAGTCTTTTGGTGACTCCATGAACCTTGAGATCAGACTTACTCCATACATAATGTCTGGTCTTGTTGCTATCAAATACATAAGGTTGACAACAAGCCTTTTGAATAGCATCAGATCGATAGTGGATCCTTCATCATCTTTGCTCAATTTTAATCCTGTTATTACTGGTGTTGAGGCTTTCTTGTAATTAGACATGTTAAATATTTTTAAAACTTCACTTGCATACTTTGTCTGTGATATAAAAATACCACTTTCAGACTACTGAACTTCAATGCCCAGAAAAAACTTCATAAGCCCTAGATCAGTCATTTCAAATTCACTTTCCATGACTGCTTTAAAATATGCTATGCCAAAATCACCAGTAAATATTAAATCATCTACATACAGGAAGACAATCATTAGAGGAAATTTCAACCCAAAATGGGCCTCCTAAAATGAACTAATAAAATAATAGTTAAAATAATAAAATAATATTTATTAATTTTGGAGGAAGAAAAGAAAAAAAAAACTACTTTTTTGTTTGTATTTTTGACATATCTCCCCGTGTTTTTACTCAAATTTCGATTGGGAGAGCTTGTTGGATGCGGAATTTAATTCCACATACAACGAGCTCTCCCGATCGAAATTTGAGTAAAAACACGGGGAGATATGTCAAAAATACAAACTAAAAAAGTAGTTTTTTTTATGATACCTATCCCCAAATTTATATTAAAAAAGTCTTTAAGACCTATACAGTATTTCAAATTTAAATCAATTTCATTGGCTAACATGTGATGACATGGAATTTGAATAAAAGTTAAAAGGCCCATTTTGAGTTGAAATTTCCTCTAATGTAACATCTTACCTTGCTCATCGACTTTGGTGTACAAAGTCGATTCACTTTCACTTCTGTGAAATCCATTTTCAGTGAGATAGGAATCAATTCGACTGTACCAAGCTCTGGGAGCTTGCTTCAAACCATATAATTCCTTTTTCGGCCTATACACTTTATGCTCTTTACCTAGAACTTCATACCCTTGTGGTTGTTCCACATATACTTCATCTTCTAGATATCCATTTAAGAATGTCGACTTGACATCCATTTGATGAACATGCCATTTGTTTTGTGCAGCAATGGCCAAAACTGTTCTGACTGTATCCATGCGTGCAACAGGTGCAAACATTTCATTGAAGTCGATGCTGGGTTGCTGTGTGAACCCTCTTGCTACCATTCTTGCTTTGTGCTTTTGCACATTCCCATCAGCATCTTGCTTTGTCTTGTAAATCCATTTGACATTGATTACATCTTTGTCTTTTGGTACATCAACTAGTTCCCATGTCTGGTTTTTCTCAATGCATTCTATTTCTTCATCCATGGCTTGTGCCCATACTTCTTCTTCAAATGTTAGTGGATCATATATAGGAGAAAATAATGCATAGAGAGAGAATGAATTAGGTGTACCAGCTTCATATATCTCTCACAGACTTCTTTTCTTCACCGGTTCTGTTGATGTCGACCTAGACGAAATGCTTGATGGAGTCAGTTGTCCTCTTGGTGTACTTGTCAGTGTAGCTTGAGCTGCTACTTGTGTCAATGGTGCTTGTGCTGAACCATGTCTTGGTGTCATGGGAGTCGACGGTGCTGTGACCGACTGAATTACATGTGGTATTTGAACCACTTCCTCTTCCATATCATCATTGTCGATGCTCGACACAATGTTGACATTTATGTCGACGGTTCCATCCCATGATTCAATCTCAACAAATTGAGCATCTTGACTGATTATCACTTTCCTTGCGACAGGGTCATACAACTTGTATGCTTTTGTGTCTTCTAATTAGCCAACAAAAATACATTTCTATCCCTTCTTGTGTAGATTCCTTCTCAGCTCATCTGGAACATGAGCATATGCAACACAACAAAAAAAATTTAAATGTGAAACACTATGATTCATACCTGTCCATGCTTCTTGGAGAATTTTGTTCTTCACACTCTTTGTCGGACATCGGTTCATAATGTTTATGACAGTTGCGACTGCTTCAGCCCAATATTCATTTGGCAAATGCTTGGCTGCCAACATGCTACGTGCCATCTCCATGATGGTTCTATTCTTTCTTTCGGCAATACCGTTCTTCTGAGGTGTATACCGTGCAGTGATTGTTTCTGTATGCCATGGGTCTTGCAAAAATTCAGAAATTCATTTGAAACATATTCACCTCCTCTTTCAGTCCTTAAGATCTTGATGCGGCGTCCACTCTGGTTCTCCACGAGTGCCTTAAATTGCTGAAAATAACCAAATGCATCAGATTTATGTTTTAGGAAATATACCCATGTCTTTCTTGAGTAGTCATCAATAAAGGTTAGAAAATACTTGTAGCCATCAATGGATGATGTCTGCATTGGACCACAAATATCAAAGTGCACAATTTCAAGTGGTGTGTGTGCTCTATAGGACTTTTCGACTGGAAAAGTCTCTCTGTGCTGCTTGAAAAAAATGCAGCCTTCACAAACCCTCTCTGGTCTGTCGATCAATGGTAATCCCTTCACCATATTCTTTGTGTGCAGTAGCTTCAGCCCACCAAAATTTAGATGTGCAAATCTGAAATGCCACAACCAGGATTCATCCTGAACTTCTGTCTGAAATGCAGCTTGCAAATTAGTGCTAGAATTTTCTTTCTTGTTGAGTAGCTCAACTGTTTCTTCACTTTCTTCCTTGAATGTAGCTCATATGTTTCCCTTCCCTTTTATGTCGGGAACTATCCTCAATGGAAACAAGTGGTTGCTTGTCATTGGCACTTTTGCTATTAGCTGGTCGCTTGGATGCTTGTCTTTGATCACACCGTGGTAATCTTCCATGTAGACTCTGTAGGATTTTTGCATCAGTTGTCCAATGCTTAACAAATTATGTTTCAAACCTTCGATATGATAGACATCAAGGATATACTTACTCTCCCCCTATTCAAGGTTAGAATATCAACAGTGCCTTTTCCTAAGACAATAACTTGGACATTGTTTCCAAGTGTAACATCAGTTTTAACTGAATTGTCTGGACTGGAAAACAAATTTAAATTACCAGTCATGTGGTTGGTGCATTCTAAATCTAAGTACCATATGTCATGTTTACTTTCTTGAACAGCATTGCATTCAAGTGGAGATGTCGATGCCATTAACATTGCACTTGTCGAAGTGCTGGTGTTGGTCGACTAACTTGGGCTTTGCCTTCCTTGGTCATATTGTTTCTTCCTGCATTCATATGCATAATGACCAAATTTCTTACAGTAATGAAATTGCATTTTTTTATTTATCAAACCTATGGCCACTTGGCTGACTTGGGTTTTGGTTATTTCCTTTGCCACCGACATTTGCAGGACTTCTGCCTCATCCTCCTCTTGAATAACTTCTTCCTCTGCCTCTGAAGTTGTTTCTCCCCCTGCCTCTACCACAGATTATGGATGACTGTGCTGCGAATGCACCTTCCAATGATGTTTGTGTTCTGTTGAGTCTGTGTTTAGGATTGATGAGTGAAGCCTGCAGCTCATCAATGGTAAATGTCGTCATGTCTGTGTGTTCCTCTAAGGTCACAACCAAGTTTTCAAATCTTGGGGGAAGACTTCTGAGAATTTTTTCAACAACCCTTTGGTCTTCTATGGCTTCTCCATGAGATTTCAATTGGTTTATCAACCCAACAACTCTGGTGTAAAATGTGTCTACATTCTCTGAATCTTTCATGTACAGAGATTCAAAATCTCTTCTCAGAATCTGCAGCTTGGATGTCTTTACCTTATCCAATACTTGATAGGCAGTATCCAATGTATCCCATGCTTACTTAGCATTATTTTTTGCTGCTATTCTTGGGAGTATGCTCTCATGCATAGCTTGATGTATGTAAAATAGAGCTTTTCCATCTTTCTTCCTCTGTTCCCTCAAGACATGTTTCTCAGCCTGTGTGAGATTGTTATATGCTGTCATGTTTGCTTGTTCTGCATAACCATGTTGGACTATCTCCCAGACACCTTGACCTCTGAATAACGCCTTCATTGTTAAAGACCAATATTCATAATTCTTTCCTGTAAAAATTGGAGTTTGCAATGAACTAGAAGTGGAAGCCATTTTTAATTTTTTAATTAACTTTCCTTAGAAAATTAAATTTCCACCTTTTAAGACAAGATTTCTTTCCTAAATCTTGGGTTGATATAAACCTTGCTCCGATATGAAACCTTGCTCTGATACCAGTTAGCCAAAACCAAGCCGACTAAACTTGAGTTTAGGGCTCAGTCGATGTTAAAATTTAATTTTCACTTTTCATGCCGACCTCTTTTTCTTTTTCACTTGTCAGGTGAAACTTGTCTATCTCCCGACTAGACAAGTCTATCAACTTTGGTCGGACTTTCTACCCGACTGATTTACTTTGACTTACTTGTCAGTTCTAAGTCGGTTGGCTTCTTTGACTTCTCAAGTCGGCTCACCTCTTCAACTTCTCAAGTCGGCTGACTCAACCGACCTGTCAAGTCGGTTCACTTTGGTCGAAATCTACAGAGTAAGTTTCTTAATCTAAATACTTAAGAAATTACAAATGCTTTTCACCTGTGAGTAAGATAGAGTAAAAATGGACACATTAACAAATCCAAATAACTTATAAAAACATATGCCCAAATATGTAGGTAGACTTGAGTCGAGCAATGTGTCGTAAAACCCTGGAACTTTCACACGGTGAGAAATTTATGGGTTCTTGTTCTTTCACTCAATTGTAATGGTTAAAGAAATTTACACAAGTAAATATGGAAATATTGTGCGGCCAAATAATCATGCATTCAACCATAAACTATTTCATATATTTAACTTATGTGGAAATAACAAAGTATTACAAACTTGTCGATCCAGACTTGTAGGTCTAAACTTGTCGGTCCAGACTTGTCGGTCTAAACTTGTCGGTCCAGACTTGTCGGTCTAAACTTGTCGATCTAAACTTGTCGGTCCAGACTTGTCCTTTTACAGAGGTCCAGGCTCTTCGACTGAATCACTTACACAGAAGCTTGAGCTTCGACTTCTCTTTTCTCACCCTGTGTTCCTCTATCTCTCTATTGTGTCTCTAGTGTTTGTAATCTCTCTGTCTCTAACCTAAATTACAATTTGCTTCTTCTATTTATAGGCAACCTGAAGATTGCTTCTACATGGGTCGACCGACTCACCATTAAAGACTGTAATAACTATCTACCTAACAACTTAGCTTCAGAAATAAATTCGACTGGTTTACATTACCGAATCGTGGACTCTTCTCTCTTGTCAGACTGATTGACAAGATCTTGACTGGTATAGACTCTGACAGAGTCGCCTGAGAGACATGTACGGATCTGCGAGTAATTACATTTTTCCAACACCTAATTGAATGACCTAATTCGTAAATATACTGATTTGAATTCCTCACAAGGGCCATATTATTTATATCTCCAACTACTATTTTTTGAAAATTGTAATGCATCTGACTTATGCGATTTATTTGCAATCCTTGTATCCTTCATGCCAATAGTGTGGACTTTACTACAGGTACCTAATTCGTAAATATACTGATTTGAATTCCTCACAAGGGCCATATTATTTATATCTCCAACTACTATTTTTTGAAAATTGTAATGGGCTTGTTGATTTTTACCCCTGTAGCAGTGCTTGGATGGTTCCCTTTTGTCTCAGAGTTTCAGACTCGGTTTCTATTTAATTAAGCTTTCAGTAGGGATCTACAAATATCTCCCATATTGGTTGGTGGAAAGAAGCAAAACTAATTTGGCTGCATATATGTAATAGAAAACAAATTCAGATATCAAGGTGGTTTTAATATCTAACAGAAAATGCTGAAAATAAACTACCATCAACATGCCATTCATTTGATTTAAGTCGTTAGGTAATATCTCATTACATGGAAGCGTGTGCCAGACCATTATATGATAAAAATCATGGTAAAATATGGATCGTCATATATATTTCTTTAAACTTTAATAAAGTGGAGTTGAAAATGGGAAACCTTTGCAACCCACGAAATCTTTTAATTTGGTTTTCTCTTATTATTATTTTAGAATGACATGTGGATTTGCTTAATTTTGTTTTCTTTTTTTTATTAGGTTAGAATGACATTTTATTATTAATTTAGAATGACATATTATGTTAGACTCACATTTTATAATTAATTTAGAATGTTTTTTAAATTGACAAAAAAAATTATTGTTTATACTTTAGATAAATTTATATTTATCTCAAAGTTAAAAGATTTATATTTTAAATTTAATAAATTCATAATAATTCATTCATTAGGTTACAAAATTTATTGTTAACAATATTTATATGAATTAGAAACACTTTATCCATTCACATATTTATATTTTAAATTTAATAAATTCATAATAAATCACAAAATTGATTGTTAGCAATGATATATGGATTACACACAATTCATCTATGCACATAAAATTTATGTGTATTCAAGACATAATCATCTACACATAACTCATACATAACTAACAACCAACAAAGTTTGTTAACATTTTTCATATATCCTTAAGTCCTTAAACATAGGGATTGCATGGTATTTATGTGTTAAGTCCTTAAACTTAGAGATTGCATGGCATTCAAATTATTTAAATGATCTTTTTTGGCTTAACATTTATCATATATTGTTAGGTCCTTAAACTTGGAGATTGCACGACATTTAAATTATCTCCTTTGGCTTAAGGATTTAGGTGAATTAGCCAAAGCATTTAGGTAAATTTGAAGTATTTGATAGTTTTTTTTTTGTGTTACATTGAGTAATGTCTCAAACTTAACTAAAAGGTATTTTTCTAACACAAAAGCTATAACAAAAAAGCTATAAAAAGGAAAACCTAGAAGAAAAACATCCATGCAAAAGAATAGGTATTATCCATTTAAAAGGGTATGCTTCAATGATGTTGTGAGACAATTGTGAGACAATTGCTAGTGCCTTATTCATAAGGGATATTTTCTTTGTTAATAGCTTGACCCAAAATACTAGTTTCTTTACTAATAGCTTCTTATAATTTCATCTTATATCAACATCTATAAGCAATGTTGGGGACATTGCATCAACACCTATAAGTTAGTCTGGATAGAATCATACAAATGAAACACAACTCAAAGGGAAACCATACCTAGGCTACGTGGCTAGCACTCCTTGGACTTAAAAGACGATGCCAACTGAAAACACGATTCATTGAAGTAAATTGGATGATGAAAGAACCAGGCATGTCGGTGCTTGCTTGATATGTATACAAGTCACCTTAAAGTACATGGCTTCCCACACAAGATGGTCTTGGAATGCATAAGACATGGTTGTCCATATACGATAGTTTAAGAATGATTTATATTGAATATAAGTATTGCATGCGTAAAGTATATAGAATGATGTTAATGAAGCTATTAGATTATTAGATTTATGTTGGTCATGGATTTTTAAATTACTTTAGGTTTATGTTCAATAATATTATAATGTTGCTATTTTTTTTTATAAAATATTTTATGTATATGTTTATATTTGATAATATTATAATGTTAATGTATTTTTTTATAGAATATTTGACTACTCTAAATGTAATAACACTTTGATAAAAAGTTTATTAAAAAATTAATTAAATAAATATTAAAATAATAAAACAAAACATTAAAATTAAATGTAATTGATAATTTCTTATATATATTATATTATATATTTTATTAAAAAATAAACTATCAAATCAAATTACCATAATTAAAATAAAACATATAATTATTCAAACTAATACATATAATTACCACTTGGAAAAATTAACACTAATATCCAAAATTGAAGAATTATAAAATACAAAGGCAATGAATTATTACTCAATTACACTCCATGAGTAGATTTAAAAAAAATAATCATACTACTCCATTACCATTCATGAGATGATTACCTTTCACTATTAACTTCATGAAGGGCACACCCAATACATACATTGAATGTATTGTCAATTTTAACTTTATATTACGATCATTAAGAAACACAAAATTAAATTTTACTCTTTACGAGCTCGTGTCACCATGAAGTGAAAATTATTTTTATGTTTTCAGTGTTTGAAAAGTAAGCCTTAAGTTATTTCCCCCTCAAAACAGTCCACGAATTGAATGAACTGTGAACTCTAACAAGATAAGTAGATAAAAATGATCAAGAAAGAACGATGTTTAGTTCTTAATTAAATTATGACTTTTATTAAATGATTTTGATATGATCAATGAATGTTGTTTTTTACAGAACTCAGAAAAGAGCCATGGTTGTCAACTTAACTCTAGACATAAACTTTTCATTACTCCTTACAACTCTTGATTTAACGGTTGAAGACCTCTTGACCCCGGGCTTCTAATGCTCCCTATGTAGTGTGGCGCTTGTAACTCCACATGTTGCGTTAAGGAACGAACATAAGAGCTCGAGAATGACAGGAAAATATTATTATTTTAATAACTAACACAATGGTAGTAATGAAGTAAAGAGCTTTTAATAACTAACTAAATGGTAGGAAAATCTGCCCAAATACATAGATCTTACAGAATTGTCAAACTCCAACAAAACCTATGAGAATTAATAGGTTTCGGTTTCCATGTAACACAAAGTGCTTCCTCTACAACGTAAAATTACCATTAAACTCAAGTAAAGTTGTACAACCCATGTTTATACTGCAAATTTTTCTGGTCACTTCAACTTTATGAATGGTATGGAGCATACCGATACACTTAGAGACAAAGCCCAAACAATGTGATAGGTCCCAGAAATTATGAAAGCATGCCTGTGACGCGAAGACATATATGCAACTCATGGAAAATCAGTTGCAATAAAATAAACAAAAAAAACTATTTCAAGAAAAGTTACAAGGAGCGATCGAATACACAGCAGTTGCCATTGCTTATTGAAATAATAGCAAGACCCGAATTGAGCGCAAGTGACACGTAGTGCATGCAAGCTTGTGGCATGTAAACTCGTGGCCACCCAAACTAGAAGCTAAACGAGATATAGTTCTCCAAAACATTTGAGATATATTTCTCACACCATATTTGAGTTCAGTGTTTTATTTGAATAACCTTGGGTTGAAAAATAATTTCTATACATTCGGGTTGCTTGCAAGCAATAGGGAAGCATTGGCCCATCAAACCTCACACACCGCTCCTTTACCCAGAAAGTGTAGCCAGTTCTCCACCTATGCACTCATTAAGGCACGCTTTTACTACTCGAGAGTCAGTCACATATGATCACTTGATAAGCTTCCCAAATTCAGTCTCATATGCTCACATTAAAAATAGGAAACTGAAACTAGTTGATAAAATTGCTTGCCTTCTTTGTTGAAAAATCAGATTAAGAAGAGAAATCAAATTAAAAATACATGGTGGGTTTTGTTTGTGGTTCTATTACATAACATAGAAGGATTGTAACAGATCGAGTGGGATAGTGTGCAGAGGTTGACTTAGAGGCGTATCCAGCTTTACAAAGGACATGCCAAAGGATTTTGTTTAAGGGAGAAAAAATTGATGCTGCGAGGAATCAATATATAGAGAGATTATGTACAAATACTCTCTTTTGCTGCTGTTACAGTTGCAATTGCTTCGATACAACACAATTGCATAAGTGTCTGCTTTGCAATTTATGAGTTTCAGTTTGCAAAATTATATCAAATGGAAAGCTCAGCCATGGTTCAAGGGTTTGCAGAGCTTACAGGCAGAAGGCCTGCTTAGGCCTTCCGTTTCTTCCTCCAACAAATTACAACTGGGCTTCTCAGCATCTAGTAGGTAAGCTTAAGGTCCATTTTAAACTAATTGAAATTACAGCTGGGTTTCTCCAAGTTTCTCCAAGCATCGAGCAGGTAAGCTCAAGGTCCATTTTAAACTAGTTTACAGAGTAAACTTCAGTGGTTAGCAAAGTGTTGTTTTCCTATGGAAAACCAATTTAACTTGAACAATGTTGTTTTTGAAGAGGGATGGTTCAAACCTGAACTAACTCCTAACTCCTGTTAGTTTAGTTAACATAAAACATTTATTTTCATATTTTTATTGTATACATCCATTGATGTGCAGGTAAAAGTCCATTGATGTGCAGGAAAAGTTCAGAAAGGTCAACGGCCATAGGTCTAACCTGGGCTGCATTGCGCGCTAACTCTACTATAAGGGTTTATTTTGGAGTCATAAACTTCTGAGTGTCAAAGGTAGGCCTCCTAACATAAATGATCCATTAACCATTAAATATCAAGCCCTTTAAATAAGATTTAGCTATAGGATCAATAAATATATTACACAGGTATTAAATAAGATTTAGCTATAGGATCAATAAATATATTACACAGGTAAAATAAAGGATCGCCCATTTCACATTTGATATTTGGTATTCCGTAAGGTTTTAACAATGAAGGAACATAAAAGCTCCATGCCTTGTATATTTGCTAATGACATGCTTCTGTGTATTGGCTAATGATATCTTAATACTAAAATTTCTCTCATTCAAAAAACCATTACCATGCATTTATACAGCCAAACTCATAATTGCTATAGTTATACATCTATTACCTCGAATTTATTGCTTCAAGCTTCTTATATGAAATCAATTATGCGGCTACTCTCCTTACTTGTTGAAGTTATACATCTGTCAATAAATAACTCTAAGCATCTTATTAACTCTAAGCATCTTATTGTAAAACTAGAACTTAATACCAGCTATTGCAATTCACTGCCTTTATGGGAAAAAAAAGCGTATTGTAAATCTAAACTATCTGTGACAATGGCGTCACCATCCTTTACATTAGTGCTGCAACAAGCAAGGTTGGTCATTTTTCAACAACCTAGAAGATGAAGATGACCTTAAAAAATTTAAATTTCTAGGACCTTGATTTTTAGAGTTACTGTGGAATTCGTAATTCTGTTGAATTAGCAATTCTCTGCATGACGCTACTTTGGAGAAATAACCCTGGATTATGTCTGGTTTCTCTGAAAAAGAGCCCTTTCCAGTACATTGTCAATTATTTAGCCGTTGGGTGGTAACTTTACCAGGAAAACAGTTCAGTTCATGAATTGTTCAAACAAGTTTATTAAACCCTCTTCATCCCAGCCCACCCCATCCAAACCCCACCTCAAGTTTTGTCGACAATATTCAATGCTCAGAACAAGAAAATTATAAGCTCATTACCAAGGATGAGAGAGTCGTTAAGGCTGATAACTGGTTAAAAGTGTAAAAAGAGTGCTATATTTTGTATAACTTGAATAGTATACATACACATTCTTTAGATTTAGAGTTCAAAGGTGGTTTCCAACCGAATTGGCGTGAAAGAGAGTTTTAACTGAATTAAAATAGATTATTTGCCTCAGAATTGTTGTAAACAAGAACCCGATTGGCCATTATTCTTCTATATTTCATGCGCCCACTTACAATTTCTCCGATGCAATGCCAAACTGGACGTCTGTCAAAGTCGCCTACAGGCTGCGGGAACCACGCAACTTCTTCCATCGTGCCAGTAAACTAACTGGCTGACTACTTCACTCAGTGGCCTTACTTCCCTCTTCTTAGTCTGTTAGTCTGCAGGTGAAGAGGATGCAAGCAACTGGTCTTCGTCGTCCTTCCAAGTTTGTAGTTGAAAAGCAAGCAACCAAACAATGAAGCCAGCCGAACAAGGCGTGAGCTTAAAAAACAAAAAAGACATGTACTTCAGTCCATCCAATTAATCCAATTAACCAACAGCAAAGTCAATACAGCGGACCAACAGCTAAGTCAACCATTGATGACTTAGCTGTTGGTCGGTTGGATGGACGAACACTCGGGTATAGAATGGCCCGCCATTGCTTTTCAACAGCCGCGTGGTAGTTGACATGCGAGTAACTTGAAGTGTGTCGTGGGCGAAGATGGTTTGTCCAACTGGCACAATTCTCCAAGGTCGTATGGAGAGCTAGCTACTAGCCTAACCACCATGTTGCCGGATGGCCTGTAGGCTATATGAATATTAATCCGTGTATCCAGCTAATGGGTGCATGCAATCGACAGCTGTAATTTTTAATTAAAACCTGCTTCCATCACCTCTGCCGGGCACACTTAGGGCTGCAATCCAAAACCTATGTCACTCAGTCAGTGACCAATTAGAAGTTTTAAAAATTAAAAAATTTAATTAATATTTTAACTCCTATAAAGTTAAAAAATTTAATTAATATTTTAACTCCTATAAAGTTAAACATTAGGTTTTTAAAAAAATTTCAAGTTTGTACTAAGTAACTAATACATGCGACCATTCATAAATGTTCACCGTGAGGGACATAATAATATAAAAAGACTATTTTAATATAATAATATATTGAGGTTCGTATATTTTAGAAGAAGTGTTTAATATTTAATGATAATTATTTCTGTATAGAGTATATTTTAATGGTTTAGGTTTATTTTTAAATTAAAAAAATTAAAATTTAATTATACATATTAAATGGTATTCTTATTTATATTAATTTTTAAACTTTTTATTGAATACAATTGTGTAAATATTGTGAGTAATAATGAAGAACTATGAACTTCAAAATTTTTATCAATTACTCAACAATATGAATCTTATAATCATATCAATCATACAAAACACTCATCCACATGAGACAAGATATACTTAGTAAAAAATCAAAAATCTTCTAAACAAAGAGGATTAAAAACCCCAACAATTCTTCAGAGTATAATTGATGGTTTGCAGAGAATGGTTTGCAACACAACAATAAATTGCCCGATAAAAGAGAACAACTCTACATTAGAGAGGAGATATCGCTGATTTAGAGTTCAGAAAGTGGAGATATCGTTGATTTTAAATCAATTATTTTCCAAAATTTCGTTAACGACGGTGAAAATTGCACAGCGAATATATTTTAGGGCGCGTGCACGAAGATGGTTCTACTTTTTAGTGCAATTATAAAAATAAAAACAGAAGTCCGAAAACAAAATCCATAACGCATATGTGTTATGGATGGTTTGGTTTGGGAAAAACCTTGCCTAGAACTGAAGCAAAAGTTGTCAGACTATATCGCAAGTGCGATATGTTTTTGAAGAGTTACAAATCGCAAGTACGCACCTGCGATATGTAAAACTTAGAAAAAAAACATAGGCCTACAACCTCTATTTGCTCATTTTGCATTACAGGCCGCACAGAACAGAAACGGGATATATCGGGAAGGCAATTTGGAGGGCATACGATTTGGAGGGAGGAGATCGATTTAGAATGCACACGATTTGGATGGAAGGAGATAGATTTAGAGTGCATTCGACTCAGAGGGAATACGATGCAATGGAAGGTAAGAATTGCATTCTTGTTTTTATTTAGGATTAGGAAAGAATTGTTTTTTTTGGATTAGGCTAGAATTTTTAGTCTTTTTCTTTTAATTTAATAAATTTTTAATTAAAACAAAAAATAAAATATTAATTAAATTTAAAATTGGTTGTTTTTATATTAACAGACAACACAAATCTTGAAAAAAAAGTCCAAAACCAAACCACCAATAACCCAAACCCAAATCCAAACATCGAACAAATGGAGGAGAAGCACGATAGGAATTCTAAAATTCTTGCTCGTTTGGGTGCATTGAGATGCCTTAGTGCACTTTTTAGAGGGGGGGGACCACATAAGATGGTCATTGGGAGAGGCCCTAGATAACATTACAAATACAATTTCCAATTCCTAGGGATCCTTGTACAACATTAGCTCCTACATGGAATCCCAGAGACAATACTATTCCACTAGGCTAAGCTACAAAGACGTAAAGAAATTAAAGATAACAAAAGATCAATTTTTTTCACTATTTCAGTACCCTGGAATTGGATTGGTTCCTCCCACTAGTTGACCACACATTTCTATAGAATGGTGCATAGAACCAAATATTAAATCAAACTAGATGGATTGTTGGTACATGGTCTTTGATGAAGACCCTCATGGGAATAGAGACATCGCATTCTATTTCCTCAAGAAATTGTATGCTGAATTTATATTGGGTAAACATGTAAATTACTTTGATTTATTAGAGTTCCATGGGGTAGGACATGGGATTCCCCAAGATAGGCAAGGCATGAGGAATGATCCAAACCGTATGCGACGACCTCTGCACACACCAAACCCCCCTCATTTATATCCTCTTGTAGGTCCTGTGATTGATGACACACAAGAGGCATTATTCGATTTGGAAGGTACATTGCTTTGACATGGGACTGCTGTTGAGGGAAATATAGGCCAAGGGGTTGACACATGTGGGGCTTGAACATATGGGGCTGACACATCTATGGCTAACACATCTAGGGCTGGACCATCTCCCATAGAGGATCCGGTTAGGTCTCCCCACTCTACCAGATCTAGAGATCGCAGTGGACATGCAGAGGGTTTAGAGCGTCACGTCATGCCACATCCATGTACCACTTGTCGAAACATATGCTATGGGCCTTCTTGAGAGTTTTGTGACGATGGGTTACTCCAATATGTAAGTCAAACTCGATCTTCACATAGTTTATTATTTTTTATATAGTTTATTATTTTTTATATCACAGTCTTCAATTGTTTCATAAATTATTTATATTTTAAGTATCTGACAATTTACGTGAAAACATTTACAATTGGTTTCCAATGAGACCCTAGAATCCCATAGTCCTTTGATTGATGCTCATGATATGGATGCATCATTCAATCCTGCATATCATTTTAGTGCTTCACCATTACTTGTAAGAACATTATTTTTTTTATTTATCATCATGATTTACATATTTATAGTAGGGATTGTCACCTTTAATACATCTTAATATTGATACAATATGTTTTATGCAAGGTGGGAAGGATGAGTATGTAGCATCTGAGACAAGTCCGTCTCAGATAGCTGAGGATTCACAATTATAGGTATGATTTTAATTATGCTTTTAATGATTCAACATGTACTTTTTTAATTATTTGAAATTGTGTAATTGTATCTTTATGTTTTTTTTCATAGAAACATATTCTCGATAGAGATGTCCACTGAGAAGCCTTGCTTAGTCATGCATATGCCCACCCTTTTAGTCTGGTGTCAATTCTTTCACCCACTAGTTACACACCTCTTCACGTCCTCTAGGTATATTTATCTCTCTCTTATCTTGTATCTCTGTTTCCCCAACTGTTCCTCCATGTAGTATAGTTTTCTTTGTACATGCAAGTATCTTTCTGGTGCACCCATTGATTTGCTGACTTTGAAATATATATTATTTTATGCAGCTTGATAGTGAGTGAGTGGTACTTTAAGAGCATCCAATCGAGGTCGCTGCTCACCCTCCTCCCCCCCCCAAGGACATGTATGTCTCACTTTCTTTGAAAACGTCATTGTCCCTCCATGTAGTATAGTTTTCTTTGTACATGCAAGTATCTTTTTGGTGTACCCATTGATTTGCTGACATTGGAATATATATTATTTTATGTAGCTTGATAGTGAGTGAGTGATGCTTGAAGAGCACCCAATTAGGGCCACTACTCACCCACACCTTCCCCCCAAGTACATGTATGTATCGCTTTCTTTGAAAAAGTCATTGTCCCTCCATATAATATAGTTTTATTTGTATGTATGCAAGTATCTTTTTGGTGCACCCATTGATTTGCTGACATTGACATATATATATATATTTTTATACAGCTTGATAGAGAGCAAGTGGTGCTTAAAAAGAACCCAATAGAGGCCACTTCTCACCCACCATTACCCCCCCAGGTACATGCATGTCTCGCTTTCTTTTGACAAAATCATTGTCCCTCCATGTAGTATAGTTTTCTTTGTACATGTAAGTATATTTTTGGTGCACCCATTGATTTGTTGACATTGACATATATATTATTTTATGCAACTTGATAGTGAGCGAGTGGTTCTTGAAGAGCACCCAACTGGGGCCGCTTCTCACCCACCTCTCCCCCCCAAGGTATATGTATGTCTTGCTTGCTTTGAAAAATTCATTGTCCCTCCATGTAGTATAGTTTTCTTTATACATGCAAGTATCTTTTTGGTTCACCCATTGATTAGCTGAAATTGACATATATATTATTTTATGCATCTAGATAGTGAGCGAGTGGTGCTTGAAGAACACCCAATCGAGGCCACTGCTAGTGAGCCACCAATGGTACATGTAGTTACACCCCGACCCACCATCACTTACACACAGACAACAAGTAAAAATATTATATTGGCTTGGAATTTGAACAAATGTAATTATAATTTTTATAGGTTGGTAAACTAACTTACAAATTTTGGTTTGTGTGCAGTCTTCAAAAATGAGATCTGTTTCTCTTGTTCAGTGCTAGGGAACACAACCAAGCAACCGAAAAAGAAAGATAGACTTCTCAAAAGCCATTGGCACTGGAAGTGAAAGGGGGGGTAAATAGAATTCATGTATAGGGGGAATACATACATGTACCATTTTGTTTGTATACACACATATGTATAGTATGATCCACTATTTTGTATTATGGCCATGACATGCCATTTTTCTAAACATTATATGTACATATAATATAAAGCAAGGTTCGGATTTATATGTATGGTTGAATTTATATGGGAACATGATATTTATTATATTCCTTTCATATATGTTTAACTATGTCTTTCATTAAGTATATGTTTAATTAAAATGATACTTAATGTGTGGTTCACCTTTGTGATATTATGATATTATATACCTTATCATGACATATCGTAATAACTATTTGAAGACCGCCAATACTTCAAGGAAGAATGTATGACTCATCCAACTAAGATCAAGTAACCATTAAGTAAGGCACCTATAATATTTATATATGTCGCATACCATCCAAGGGATAATCATACACCATGTACCCCAAGTCTCATGAAGCACCCCTAAACATAGTGAAAGGGATTTTGTAGTAACTTCGAAAGCTAATACTCCCTACTATAAGGAAATTATTTTCACTAATACAAGTAAGATCCCATTGCAAATCCACTAGACATACCATCTAGTTAGATCACAACATCTCAAACCTTCAAGAATGTTGACCACCTGTGAATATGAAGGAACATAACTCTGCATCATCAATAACTTTCCAAAATCCATCATCTCTCAAGACAACACCATGGGAGATAATCACTAGACACCACATCATAAGTTGTTACAATGATAATCACATATCCATACAAGACCTAGACAAATGAATTGTATCTATGAAAATAAAAAAGATATATAACTTCAGAAATCCATCCTTAATGAAATACCAAGATCATGGTTCAATCAACAACCCATGTAGGGATATCATTAATTTTTTAACATCATAACCTCTATCACACACCTTAAAACCTTTGACAATCGACACACTAACCTTAGCCAGGTCAAGTCTCTCTTTCTAAGAGAATTTTCAAGAATGAGTATCATAAAGGTAAATTCCCTCTACCTAAGAAATTCCATGGAATGTACAAGTTCCACTTGATCAACAAGAAATATGTCAATACCACGCTCTCTCAACAAACTACAATCATTGATGGTGCACTATTTTCCTTCAAATGGAACTTTATACTATACATATATCATATAAGTAATTCTCTCAAAACATTCTTATTCAAACAAAGAACAAATAGAACATCACTCACACATGATAAGTAGCATCATAACCAAGATCCACACTCATACCTCCCTCTTACTCTTGAAACATGTTTAATAATGACCTATCATATGTCACATGTCTTAAAGCTCCAATGTCCACATACCATCCAATTATGGACACAATCTTAAAATATAAGCAAGACATCATAGCCATATCCATGTTAAAAAAACAACAATATGAAGAAGACAAAACATGTTTTAGGTCCAAGAGCTTCTCCCAAGAAACTTAGGCTATCACACCCAACAAGATCAACAAATTAAAGAACCTAACCTAAGTACACAACAATTGGAATACCAAATCCCTATTTCACCTATAGAGTGATCCCAAGCAAAAAAAAACTATGATGCCATGTAGAAAAGTTTTGAACTAGGGAAAATTAATGAGACTTTAGAAATTAGCATGTGTGTTACCAATGCAAGAGTTAACCCACCGATGCAATAGTTGACCCACCAATGTGAGAGTTTCATTTAATGAAACTGAGCAAAACCCTAGTTTAAGGGAAAGGCTGATATGGAAATGCTACCAATAATCCCACGTTGGAGTTTTTTGCAGAGTTGACCCACCAAGGAAAGAGTTGCATTCAAGGAAACTGAGAAAAACCCTAGTTTATGAAATCAGTGCAGAATGTAATCACCGGGTAATGAAAAAAAGTTGGAGAGGGCCCACTATATGTACTCACATTCCATGATACCAACAGAGTCAATGTTTTATTGATCCAACCTCTGGTTGCTGATTTATGTCTAGTTGAAAGTCACCTCAAAAAGTGGTTCATGGACACTTGGTGACTTTTGGTCCCGGAGCGAAAAAACCAAATGAATCAGCATAATTGCATGTCGTTAGCTCCTATAGCTGTGTATGTGAAAGGCCAATATGGTGACACTACCAATAGTCCCATGGTGGATTTTTTTGCATAGTTGACCTACCAAGGCAAGAGTTGCATTCAAGGAAACTAAGCAAAACCCTAGTTTATGAAATCAGTGCACAATGTAGTCACAGGGAAATGAAAATAGGTTGAAGAGGCCCCCCAAGATGTACTCGTACTCTAGGATACCAATGGAGTCGACATTTCATCTATCTGACCTCTAGTTGTCGATCTATGTCCAGTTGAAAGTCGCCTCAAAAGGTGGTTCACAAACACTTGGTGACTTTTGGTCATGGAGAGAAAAACCAAACGGATCATCATAATTGCATGTCATTGGCTCCTGCAGGTGTGTATGGAAAGGATGATATGGAAATAATACCAATAGTCCCACGGTGGAATTTTTTTTATAGTTGACCCACCAAGGTAAGAGTTGCATTCAAGGAAGTTGAGAAAAACCCTAGTTTATCAAATCAATGCACAATGTAGTCACCGAGAAATGAAAATAGGATGGAGAGGGCCCCCTAGATTTACTTCCATTCCAAGAAACCAACAGAGTCAACGGTTCATCGATCCAACCTCTGGTTGTTGATTTATGTCCAGTTGAAAGTCGCCTCAAAATGTGGTTCATCGAAACTTGGTGACTTTTGGTCGTGCAGCAAAAAACCCAAAAGATCAGCATAATTGCATGTCATTGGATCCTACAGGTGTGTATGAGCAAGGTCGATATGGAAACAATACCAATATTCCCACTATGGAGTTTTTTGCATAGTTGACCCACCAAGGAAAGAGTTGCATTCAAGGAAGCTAAGCAAAACCCTAGTTTATGAAATCAGTGCACAATGTAGTCACTCAAAAATGCAAACACACTGGAAAGGCCCCTCTAGATGTACTCAAATTATAGAATACAAAAAAATTCATCGGTTCATTGATCCGACCTCCGGTTGTCAATTTATGTCCAGTTGAAAGTCACCTCAAAAGGTGGTTTAGGGACACTTGGTGAATTTTGGTCCTGGAGCAAAAAACAAAATGAATGAGCATAATTGCTTGTCATTGGCTCCTACATGTGTGTATGGGAAAGGACAATATGGAAACACTACCAATAGTCCCACAATGGATTTTTTTGCATAGTTGACCCACCAAGGCAAGAGTTGCATTCAAGGAAACTGAGCAAAACCATAGTTTATGAAATCGGTGCACAATGTAGACACCGGGAAATGAAAACAGGATGGATATCCCCCCCTAGATGTATTGACATTCCAGGATACCAACAGAGTCAACGGATCATCGATTCGACCTCCAGTTGTCAATTTATGTCTAGTTGAAAGTCGCCTCAAAAGGTGGTTCAAGGACACTTGGTGACTTTTGGTCCTGGAGAAAAAAAATAGACAGATCATCATAATTGCATGTCATTGGCTCCTACAGGTGTGTATGGGAAAGTCCGATATGGAAACACAGCAATAGTCACACAGTGGAATTTTTTGCATAGTTGACCCACCAAGGAAAGAGTTTCATTCAAGGAAACTAACCAAAACCCTAGTTTATGAAATCAGTGAAAAATGTAGTCACCGAGAAATGCAAACAGGATTAAGAGCCCCCCCTAGATGTATTCGCATGCCAGGATACCAACGAAGTTGACGGTTCATCGATCCGACCTCCACCTGTCGATTTATGTCCAATTGAAAGTCACCTCAAAAGGTGGTTTAGGGACACTTGGTGACTTTTGGTCCTGGAGCGAAAAACCAAACGGATCAACATAATTGCATATCGTTGGCTCCTAAAGGTGTGCATGGGAAAGGTCGATATGGCAACACTACCGATAGTCACACGGTAGAGTTTTTTTCATAGTTGACCCACCAATGCAAGAGTTCCAAGAGTTGATCCGCGAATGTAATTAAATGTCCATTACTGTAATTAAATGTGCATTAATATAAAAAATATTCATTAAAAGTAAATTGTAGCAACTCTAGAGCATGTTATTTTCCTAAATCTATTTGGTGGTGTATAAAGACACCGTTAGTTCTTGGTGCCTCCAATGTTCCATAGATCATGTTTGTATCCTAGGCACACAAAAGGATAAACATTAGTACTCTCATAAGAAAATAAAGAGAACCCAATTAAATTGTGCAAACATTATTTATAGATAACTCACATGAGGGTGTAGGACCATGTTTATACTGTCTAGTATACTGTGAATAATAGGGTTCCTGTGAATGGTATTCACCAATCATAGGTTAGTATTGAAATTGTATAGGTGGATGGTATTTAAATTTTTCTTCAGCACACACTTTAAATTTTAAATAACACGCCTGACAATCTAGCCACACTAGACAATCTAGTAACACCTGACAATGCACTCACTCGAGTAGGCCATATGGATCATCTCTTCTGTCGATGGTGTCCATCAATCTCTCATGCTCTAAATGAGGTAGCAAGTATCGTACATGTGACCTATTTTTTTTCGAAAGTGTCTGTAGCTTGATGTTTATACCAACTACCAAGTTGGTGAAGTGTTATACAATAGTTTCTGGTCTATAATCTTGATATATGTACCCACCCTTCCCTTTCTATCATGCTGCTAGTGTCAAGTACTCCCCTTTTATAACCATAAAGCCAGTTGGGAATTCAATTTTTTTCATCATCTGTAACAGGTTCATGAATGGTTTGTTTCCCCTCTAAGAAACGAGCCAACCAATAGTCAGAACCCCATTCATTATTTTTTGGGGCAACCACTGCATATATCTGACCTGTGAAAGGAAATAGTCGAGTTAACAATACATTTATTAAAAAAGGTCTTGCATGTAACATAATTAAATTTTCTTTACATGTAAAGGCTTGTAGTGATTTAGGTACTACAAATTTACTTTTTTGTACCTACCTGTATGAGATCCGATATGTGATCATAGTATGTAGAAATATGTGTATGATCATCTTCCACTCGGTCTATTTAATTAACCCCCTTCAAGTCGGTGGCAAGTGTCACTCGATCCCATGTATCAACCGTATATGTATACTCACAATCATACCATTCATCAATGCTACAGGAACCGCAAAAGAAAGCCTTCAATTTTGTCCATATTTGTAGGGCCGAGTTGTATGAGCTTCTAATTGAATGAAATTGTAGAGTTCCATGTACTATATTCACCCGATGTGTGTTGGATCAATCCACATTTGTCACCTCCCAGAATATTCTCTGCACTATATTTTTCCTTGTTGCTTGTTCTCCCATCATAGATGCACACCATTTCACTATAGATGCAACGTATCGAAGGTGAGCACCTGTAAAATTTATCTCTTCCCTTCCAAGGGAAGTTTATATGCATGGACCAATGCCAACGTTCTCTCCTTTTCCATGACCAGTTTCAAAGTAGTTCCATATATGTGGCACCTTGTATTTTATGTGAAATAAGCACAACCATTGAAATACATGTGCATTCTTGAACTGACCAGCACAACCCTCTCACCAAATCAAATGACAAAAAAGGTATATCCATAGCTATCACATGATCATAAAACAATTTAAATAAATCTTGCACATAATGGATGTCATGTGTTCGATCCTCACTTATGTAGAAATGACTTTCTTTCAATATCACACGTTTCTCTTCATTGCTATCTAGCCCATGCCGATAAGTAATGTGGAACATTATGCTCACATGCTCTGAGTGATAGTACTGACTTTGTATTTCATTTTGTGGTTGTAAGGTGTAATTTTTTGCAAATTAAACCACTTATGGTATTGTTTCGAGAGGGAAGGTGTCTTGGCATATTATGAATTGCTCATCTTTCCACCATTCCATATTGACATGTTCAATGTACTGTTGAATCTTTCCACAGAAATCTGAAATAAATTCACATACTTGCACCTGGTGGGAAACATAAAAATATTTACATGAATATTAATTTATGTTAATAAACAATGTTATAAAACAACTTAAACAAAATAGTCATTTAAATGAGTATTATTCATGTACATTGTCACCTGTGAAGTCACCAATTTAATATTCCTACTTTCTTTCCCATCATGTAGCTGATATGTCTCATACTGATAGTTATGCTTCTCAACAAATGTAATCCCAAATGGTTGATCTTCACTCTTATGGATGCAATCAGACCATAATGATAGCCCACCACATTTGTTGCAAGAACCCTCTACAAATTGTTTTAAGTAATATGTCTGCCCATCTTGCCTCACATACATTATGGTATGGATGAAATCTCTATATGACATTGGTGGTACTGTACTTGAGCATTCTTGCACATGGTTAGGATGCAAAAACGACGTATATGTGCAAATGTATGATAATATATATCAAACTCTATGTGGTACCTACAACAACAACAAATATTTCATATGGTATTGCTTCTAACATACCAAGGCTTTCATTTTTCAAAATATCTTTACTCGAGCCTTAGCTCTACGAGGGAAATTTTAAACATCTCGAATAATTGAGTTTGTGTCATGTCAAGATAATGTTTAACATGAGGTTCATTATTCATAAAACCCCTACAACGTTTTAACACATCCTTTCTGTTAGAATAAGTCCTAGTGTTATCGTGCCAAAATGTGTGCACTGGTCCCTTCACTGCTTCGACTAACTTCATGTCTTTACGAGGAATCTACCCCTAAATGCCCATAATGTTTCCATTTGTCCCTCTATATCAATGCTATCTCTTCTTACTAAATATTTTTTAAGTGTCTTTGGATGTAAAGGCACAAATTGTGATGTGCATTTAAGTAAACGACATTGTCTTGTGGATCTACTTACAATTGATTCAACCAAGACACTATGAGCCACATTACAATCCTGTGAACGAGTTTTTTTACCAATTGATGTGAATGCAGTAGCAAGAGATTTCACAATGTGATTACTTGATTCGATGTTCTTCAATGTTCTTATGCCTAAATTTCTTCTAATGGTTGACATACTCCTAGATTTAATCAAAGCTAAAAACAATTGACATTTACCGACTTCATATTTTTTTATCAAAATATTGTTTCATTATTTGAGAACAATGATGAAGGATAGTGTGTTTAGGAACCTCATCTTCCATGGAATTCACTTCACTCTCATCCACTTGTATGCATTTAGGAGTTCTATTTTGCGTTGATGCGAGCTTTTTTGTGGTTTGAAATGTTGGAGTGACATTTACATCCACTAGAGGATGACAACTTAGATTAGGAGATTGAACCACCTTGCATGGTTTTTGTGGAGACACATTTTCAGCGTAAGGAACATAATGATTGAACTCTTCACAAAATTTTCTGCTTAAGAATGCACCAATATTTTCATCTTCCCTATAACCAGCTTCCATTAACATTGCATTATCCTCCTCAACCTCTATGTCAAGTATTTGTGTTTTCCCCGAGATGTTGAGGCGCAAGTATTTGATGCAAAGTGTAGGGTTCCATCCAATGAAATCGATACTGAAATGTGGTTCACTGAGAATGAATGGTATTTTCCACTATCAAATTACTCTGCTTTGACTATTCCTCTGGGGTATCCAAAATTGTATTTTCTAGTTGAGCGGGAATGGGAAGTATTTTTTCAACGATTGAATGCCGGTGATTTCTTGATTCTTCCCTCTTCTTTTTTTTCACCTTCTTCTAGTGTAAGCACCTTCCTCGTTGATTTCTGGCCTCTATTAGATACATTCCCCATTGAAATCCACCCAAACTTCTAAAATACCTATGTGTTTGTGTAATAAATGATGAAATGATAGGTTGTACAATTCTCTGTGAGCGGGTTTGGAGGAATTTTGTCTTTAGCTACACTAAAACTAGCCAACAACCTGTAACCCAACATTTTTTATAAAACCAGTATCGCATATGCGATATAACGCATGTATGTTTTAATGCATATGTGTTATATCGTGTATGTGTTATGGTTACAATGGTTTATCCCTAACGATATCTACGTAAAACATGATTTTCATATCGCATATGCAATATAACGGATATGCGATATAACACATATGCGCTATGAAAATCATGTTCAGTAAGGATAAATTAACAATACATTGATTAAGTTAAAAGAGGGGGGGGGTAGTCAAAGGAGGGAGAGAAAGGTGTAGAGGGAATCATGGAAGGGACAGATGGGTAGGGGAGAGATATGTGGGGGATGAAGGGAGGAGAAATATAAGGGGAAGGGAGGGATGGGTAGGGAGAGAAATGAAATGGGGAATGAAGGGAAGATAAATATAGTGGGAGGAAGGGATTGGGGGGGGGGGGGTATAAGACTAAATAATAATAATAATAATAATAAACTTGAAACACTAACAAACTATTGTTGTAGATGCCGATGCTATCTTTTGGCGCCCGCTTCAAAAATATGGACGTCGCATTGCATCGTCCTCACATGATGCCAAAATAACAAAATTATCTTTCATAATAATAATGACAATGACAAATAATTGTTTAACACAAATGAATGACCGTCATTTTGGAGGGGCATGGGATTGATCAGTTTTATGGAATCTTTGGGCTCGTCATAAAATATTTGTGATTTGTACGCAAGGACTGATTTATTATTTTCCTCAGTTCAAACTAGATTATGTGATGGAAATTAATGTTGGGTTGCTAGGCAGGTGGACAAAAGGCATGGATTAACATGAAGGTAGGCATTGGGTAATTGTATTTGAATTTTGGTTTGGTTTACTGGATGGATATATTTATGATATTTATGGCCGACGACGCTGTATGATTTCAATTATTTTTGTTGTTTAAGTTTTCTGAAATTTTTCTCAGATAGAGATATAGGGGGATGGGAGAGGGAGATATATAGGAGGGATGAGGGATGGTGAGATATACAGGGGGGATGGGAGAGGGAGATATATAGGAGGGAGGGATTATTGGGTGCAGGAAATATATAGGATAATGGATGGAGGAAAGATATATCATAATGGATGGAGGGATGGTTAGAGGGTGAGATAGTGGGACAATGCCCATAAATTATAATAATGACACCATGATTAACATCGATTTCTCATGTATCAGATAGCGAAGCAGAACATTAATAATAATAATAATAATAATTATAAAACTTGAAACACTAAATAATAATAATAATAATAAATAAATAAATAAAAACTTGAAACACTGATGAACTATCGTTGTAGATGCTCATGCCATATTTTGGCACCGGCTTCAAAGATATGGACATCGCAGTGACATCGTCCTCACCTGATGCCGACCAAACAAAATTCTCTTTCATAATAATAATGAAAATGATAGATAACTATTTAACACAAACGAATGAACTCCATTTTGGAGGGGCATGGGATTGATCAGTTTTATTGAATCTTTGGGCCTATCAGAAAATATTTGTCATTTGCAGGTTAAAAGAGGGGGGGTAGTCAAAGGCGGGAGAGAAAGGTGTATAGGGAATCATGGGAGGGATAGATGGGTAGGGGAGATATATGGGGGGGATGAATGGAGGATAAATATAAGGGGAAGGGAGGGATGGGTAGGGAAGAGATATGAAAGGGGTAATGAAGGGAAGAGAAATATAAGTGGGACAGGAATAAATATAAGTGGGATGGAGGGATGGCGGGGTAAGAGATATAGGGGGAATGAGAGAGGGAGATATATAGGAGGGAGGGATGATTTTGTGAATAAAATATATAGGATAATGGATGGAGGAAATATATAGCATAATGGATGGAGGGGAAGACAATATGGGGTACGTAGGGAGGTACCATGTTGATGTAATTGTAACTTTGGAATGTATTCACTTGTATATCTTATATTGTATTTTATTGTACTTCAATGTACCTATCAAGAGAATCATTAATATAATAAAGTCACGTAAATTCATAGAGGTTAACCCTCTGTTGTAAGTCGGGGCAATAGTCCCCACAGTTGAGGGGTATTAGGGTTATTAGACTCTCCTATTGAATTCGGCCCTCGTAAGTAATTGTCAAGTGGAAAACTAGTATAAATAGAGAGTGAGTCTCTATATTTGAAACACACACACTCACTCAACTGTAGCACATGAGTGAGAGAAGAGGAGCTGGCACAAGTGAGAGAGAGAACAGCCTTCGGAGATCATCTTTGTCTCTTAAGGTTTTACTTTTTCTATTAGTGCTCATTCTATATTTGAGGAAGTTGCAAGGTTTTCTCCTTTATGGTTTCCCCAAGGAAAAATCTTTTTGTCTCTTATCTCTTGTGATTATTGATGTGCATGTTATTCTCTCAGATAATATCCTAGATCATATTGATTAAATGATAAAAATATAACATGGTATCAGAGATAACCTAAGAAGAAGAAACTGTGCAGCTGGAAAAGCTATGGATTTCTAATTTTTAGGTCTCTCTCCACATATAATTAGAAAAAAGAGGCTAGGATAACTCTCCATTGAATGGCGCATCTTCCTGTCGAAGCAGAATTTGATTCTGGGCATTTTTTAGTTTTTGACCTATCACTGCTGCGGGAAATTAGTGCTTCTCACAGAAGAGGAATTTTTGAGTGATCCCAACATAGGATTGATCTCCTCCTCAAAAACCAAATTTAGAAACCAAGATCTAAATTTTTGGTTTGGTAAAACTCCGAGAAGTCAAACCCTAATTTGACCTCGGACCTGAAAACCCTAAAATACTAAAATTGGTAGTTTTGGTACATTAGCTATATCTGGAGCTTGGTGAAGGATCAGGAGACAAAACTTTTACAAGACGAAGAAAAATTCCTCATGTACCCTTTGTAAACGTTTTAGCCTCAGATTCATTATATTCCAGGAGATATGATTCCTCCAAATCAAGGTTCCATCCCATCCCAGGATTCATCCCTAAGCATGACACCTTGGGAGAATTTCTATATCTTGGGATACAAAGGTCCAAATGAAATTTCATTAGATGTTCCCGATAGTGAACAAAATTTACTTTCTGTGGTAAACGTTTCAGAATCCGAAGGTGAAACAGTGACATGTGGCAGTCTATACAAGTTCACCATGTTGAACAGTCCTTAAACAGGTCACCTTGGGAAAACTATCATAAGTCCGAATTGGTGAAACCAATTCTGCTCAAACCTATGGTTTTGGAATGAAAACGGATAAGGCTACCTCAGTACAAAATTACAGGCATAGGGGAGCAGTACTTTCCGGTATACCACAGAAATAATATCAGACATTTATGCAGAAGAAATTAGAAAACTAGGGATTTCTGTTCTAGGAGCTTACCTCCACTTTTTTTTTCAGAAAAAGGAGTACATTGGATAAATAGAATTGAAGAGGCCCATCTTTATATCCATTTAGAAGTTTAAAATTCCATGTTTTGAAAAATAGGATTTCTCTAACAAACCCTAGATCAGCTAGATCCGAAACCAGGATGGACACCTCAAATCGGTAATATCTAATCTTTTTCTATTTACATTTGAGGTTCTCATTTCAAAATGACCAATAACATCATCTTGATGACAAGCTTGGTGAACATTAGAGGAAATTTGGGGTCTAAAATGGGCCTTATAAGAAAACGTGCCAAAATGAGTTTTTGTGAGTTGGAATTCAAGAACCAATAGAATTTCAATAAAATAAGTCAACCATAATGCTTGAATTGACATATTTGTCATTAAAAAAAACTACTTTTTTTGTTCATATTTTCAACATATCTCATTGTGTTTTTACTCAAATTTTGATCGGGAGAGCTCGTTGGATGCGGAATTTGATTCTGCATCCAACGAGTACCCACACTACATACTTTTGACGGACCCCGCTACCCCAAAAACAAGAAATACCTGAAAAAATGTGATGATGATGTCATCATCACATTTTTTCAGGTATTTCTTGTTTATGGGGTAGCAGGGTTCATTAAAAATATGCAGTGTGGGTACTCGTTGGATGCGAAATCAAATTCCGCATCTAACAAGCTCTCCCGATTGAAATTTGAGTAAAAACACAGGGAGATATGTCGAAAATACGAACACAAAAAGTAGTTTTTTTCTTTCTTCCTCCAAAATTAATCAATATTATTTTATTATTTTAACTATTATTTTATTATTTTAAATATTATTTTATTATTTTCCTTAGGAGGCCCATTTTAGACCCCAAAATTCCTCTAATGACTGACAAATTCCAAGCATGGAAGCATAGGATCTCACTGGATCTTGAATAAAATGAATTGGACACCTACATAAGTGGAGAGGTTCTAGTTCGAGAGGGAGATGATGCTAAAGCCTTACAGAAGAAGAACTTGGGCAAGGCCAAGAGGATCACCTTATACCACAAGTGTCTTCCCTAAATACACCTAAAGAGATGTTTGATTCATTGACCAAGCTATTTTGAATGGAAGAATATAAATCAGAAGAAGTATAGGAACTCCATGATCCTTGAAGAAATTGACTTAGATCAATATTTCAATAAAGAATTTATAAGAGCTAGAGGGAGATGAGGCTAAGGCTAGAGCCAAGAGAATCATTGCAAATTATATTAAATATCATCTCATCCCTCATGTGTCATTCTTGAAGACACCAAAAGGAAGTGTTCAATGCTATGACGAAGCAATCGAAAAATAATAAGATATTTTTGTAACCACCTTGAATGGCCTCCCAGGATCATGGGATTAATTCATTCAAGGAATGTGTGTCAAAAGGAATTGATTACCTTTAGAAGAATTTGGGAAGAGTGCACACAAGAAGAATATTGACTCATAATAAAAGAAGAGAAAATGGGGGCAACTGAAGATCAATCTCTCATGATCCAAAGAAGATCCCTCAAGTGATGAGGAATATAAAGGACTCAACTCTTGAAGAACCTCTTATCCATCTTAGCATTTGGATAAGAAATGATGTTGTTATGAATGAAGAATATGATGAAGTTCAAGGCTCAATAAGAAGTCTACCCATGAAACAAATAAAGATAAGTATTCAATTGTCATTTCATGATATTATTTTTTATGCATTTGTTTATATTCAGTTGATGTGTTATGCATGATAGAATGTTTGCATTAATGACATTATACTACTAATATGCATGTGATGGGTAAGTATCCCATGGTGCTATACAAATATCCATTTCTACTTATCTAGAATGAAACCTCTTTGCTGACATATTGGATTAGTGCACAATCTCAATGTCATGGATGGAAGGCATCTAGAAAGTTTCTGTGAGATATGGATGAATGTTGTATTGGATAAAAATGTTGCATGAGTATATATTTATGCATAAGAATTTTCCATTAGGAATATGCCTTATGAAATGTTTCTAACCATACAACTAATGCACTTGACTTGTAGGAACAATCGTGTACAATCGCCTACAAGAAAAGAAGGATGAGACTTGTTTCGAAGAACAAGTAATGACAGTTCGAGAAATAATCCAAGATGAAGAATAATATGACGATATTTTCAAAGAAAGAAAGAGGTCTCAGACACAATGCAATTATGTGACACTGTTGAGCGACATCATTGATGCAGAGCCTTCCCGCTATGAAGAAATAGCCAAGAAGAAAGGGCAGGAGTACACCAGTTCAAGAAGAATGATGTCTAGGATGCGGTATCGAGACCAAAAGGGAAGTCCATAGTGTCTTCCATATGGATCTACAAGATCCAACATGCACTATATAGAAACATTGTGGGATACAAGGAAAGAATCGTAGCATGAGGATTCTCACAGAAAGAAGGCATAGACTACAAAGAGACATTTGCATCCACTGGGATTTAAGACACATGATAGGAAGACTCATGTGTGCAAATTAAAGAAGGCCTTGTACAAGCTTAGAAGGCACCCATGGGATAGCATATACATGAGGAGCTTGGAGATCACCTAGAGTAATGAAGATCTTAACCTTTGCTACAAGGTTGAAGATGAAAGTCTATAGAGGACAACAAGCTCACCAATGGGTGAGAGAAGAAATTTTGAAAAGGTTCAAGATAGAGGATCCTAGTATCCAGTGACCCTAGATGGATACATAGAATATTAGTAGCAGAGGAAGCTACTTGTCACTCCAGTACATAATGTTTCAATACATAGAGTACGAAAGGTAGAGGGAGAATGATGCTCCACTTCTGAGGGAGTGACTGCAGAAGATTCCAAGGTTTGACATGGTACGATAGGATGGACAGATTATTGATGGCTCCATAATTTACTGAGAGTAAAGAGGATTCCAAACTTTTCCTCAAGGTTGAAGGCGGAATACCAATGATGATCCTGTTTTATGTCGATGACCTATTCCTGACAGGTAAAGAGGAACTTAGTTAAGATGCAAGAAGGATACTTGCTGACAAGTTCGAGATGAAAGACTTGGGTATGATGCACTACTTTGTAGGCATGGAGGTGTGGTAGAATGCGGATGGAACCTCCCTTGAAAAAGGGAAGTATGCAATGGAGATCCTGAAGAGGTTCAGGATGATGGAATGCAAAGCCATGACCACACCTATGACTTTGAACCTGAAGCTATTGAGTAATGCTTCATTAGATTTGGTTGATGCTATGATGTATCATTAGATAATTGGGTCATTGATGTACCTAACAAATACAAGACTAGATATTTTCTTTGCAATGAACACATTGAGCCAATTCCTGATGGATCCGATACATGTTTACCTGATTGCTGCAAAGCATATTCTGAGGTACCTAAAGGGTACAGTTGATTATGGTATCAAGTATGAGGTGAATAAAAAGATTAACCTAGAAGGTTATGTGGCTTCGGATTAGGAAGGCAGTGCCATTGATAGGAAGAGAACTTCAGGGTGCTGCTTCAGTATGGGATTAGGTGTTATCTCTTGGTTTAATAGGAAGCAATCTCGCGTGGCACTGAGTGCAGCCAAAGGAGAGTATGTCACATATTGTTTGGCTAGTTGTGAGGAAGTGTGGCTGAGGAAGCTACTATCTAATTTATTTGATCTCTAGTTAGATAATAATTGTATATACTGCAACAACCAAAGTTGTGTGAGGTTGTCATAGAACCCAGTGTTCCGTGACAAGTCAAAGCATATCGAGATCAAATATCACTATATTAGGGATATGGTGTAGAGAGGAGTAGTGAAGCTCCAGTATATTGTGGCGCACGAGAAGATAGCTGATGTGTTAACCAAGCCATTAGCTAGAGTGAAGTTTAAAAACTTTAGGGAGAAGCTTGGTGTTCTCTAGATCAAGGTTCCTTCCAAGGGGAAGTGATGAGTCAGTGTGCTCTTCTGACATGGTTGTGAAATGTGTTCCCCACATGGTCAGATGTAAGTGCAGAGTCCTTCTGACATGGTTGTTGGATGTGTCCCCACATGGTCAGATGTAAGTGAAGAGCCCTTCTGACATGGTTGCGGGATGTGTTCCCCACATGGTTAGATGTAAGTGCAGAGCCCTTTTGACATGGTTTCGAGATGTGTTCCCCACATGCTTGGATGTAAGTGCAGATCCCTTCTGACATGGTTGTGGGATGTGTTCCCTACATGGTTAAATGTAAGTGAAGAGCCCTTCTAACATGGTTGCGGGATGTGTTCCTCCCATGGTCAGATCTAAGTGTTGTAGAAGATGAATCCCTACATGGAGGTTAGGCCTATAACTAGCATGAAAAAGGGCTGGCTCTGTAGAACTTTCTATGATGAGTAGAACTGAGAGATAGCACCATTTGCTTGATATAGTGGCTCACAGTGATGATGATGATGATCCAACTTGATGATGATCCAGAGACGAAGACTTGTGCTAATGAATTGTGTCAAGATAATACCTTCCTAGTTAAGAGAGAGTGTTGATGTAATTGTAACTTTGGAATGTATTCACTGGTATATCTTATATTGTATTTCATTGTAACCCGATGTTCCTACCGGGAGAATCATTAATAAAATAAAGGAATGTAAATTCATAGAGGTTAACCCTCCATGGTAAGTCAGGGCAATAGTCCCCACAGTTGAGGGGTACTAGGGTTATTAGACTCTCCTAGTGAAGTCGGCCCTGGTAAGTAATTGTCAAGTGGAAAACTAGTATAAATAGAGAGTGAGTCTCTCTATTTGACACACACACACTCACTTAACTGTAGCACATGAGTAAGTGAATAGGATATCACACAAGTGAGAGAGAGAACAATTGTCGGAGATCATCTTTTTCTCTTTGGGTTTTACTTTTTCTATTGGTGCTCATTTTATCTATGAGGAAATTGCAGGGTTTTCTCCTTTATGGTTTCCCCGAGTAAAACTCTTTGTGTCTATTGTCTCTTGTGATTATTATTGTGCATGTTATTCTCTCAGATAAGATCCTAGATCATATTTATTAAATAATAAAAATATAACAATCCAAGGGGAATAAAGGATGTAATGGGTACCTAAATGGGAATAATATACGTAATAGTTACCAAATGGGAATAATTAATGTAATGTGACCATTAATAATGGAATATGATCCACTTGATGGTTGGGGGTTAGTTAGAAGAAATAATATAATAATAAGGCATAAACCCCTAAATATACTCATGAGAAAGTGTTGAGCCTCATTTTGTTATCATTTTTGGCATTAAAATGACACATTTAAATGCATATTTTATTATCTTTTGCACATTTTATGTCGTGCAGATCGTTATTTCAGCATGAGGTAAGAACAAATGTGATGTTTATACAACTTTGGTTATTAATATCAATTTTATGATTTTATTAACTCAAAATTTATATTATTAAACCACATTTGATGTATTAACTAACTTATATCTTTGTTTGCAGATTTCATAATCCTTTGGGTTAAATTTATAAACAATATGCATTCAGCTTACCATTCATCCTGATCTGCGCAACCACTATCCAGCTGATCATCCATCTTACGACGTAGCTCGCTATCCAACTCACGATCTAGCTCGCTGTCCAGCTCATCACACAGCTCATTGTGCAGCTCATCGCACAGCTCATCATGCAGCTTGCTGTCCATCTTTTCGTCCAACTCATTAATCAGGATGCGCGCTGTCCATAACCGATTTTAGGCATTTAATGTTGAAAGAGTTCTGCAAACGGCCTGTTGTCCACGCGTTCGGTTGATGGAGAAGCTCCTATTCTATAATATCACCCTCATGCTTCCACTTCTCAACATCACACATGCTTATCATCCACGCGTTTGGTTGATGGAAAGTCTCCATTCTAGAAAACCTATCGTTTATGCTTCCTGTGCTTGACACCATTCCATAAGCCATGATAAAAGAGGTGCCTGTGTGCCACGTTCTCACTGAAGAAAACCATAATCGCGCTGAATAAGGGAAGATCATCTGCGATGGAATTTGATTAGTTAGAAGCCTTTATGATTGACTAAATATAGAGAGCATTCGACTTGCTCAATCTCTTGAAAACAATATAAATACCACCCTCTGCATGAGTGTTGGTAGTTGTTCATTTTCATTTGTTAAAGAGTCGTTTTTGGAGATTTTTGTAACTCTGTTCCATCATTTTAATAAAGAGCTATATTTATTGTTGTTTATGATTCCATTTGAGTAAGCGCTAGCTAAGAGTCACCCCTGCTTGCTAAGAGGGGCCCTCATCAACCAGAGGTTTTCTTTTCTTGTTTTCGTTATTTTTCTTTGTAGTTAATTCAGTTTTGATTTCTAGTTTGTTTATTTCATTAAGTTACTGTAAATGTTTGTTTCGTTTTCTTTCTGTAATGCATTTTATTTCCATAATTAAATAGCTAGGTTGTGTGCATAATTGTTTTCTATTTGTTTTTGTCATTTCATTTCCAGCTTATTATTTAGTTTTGTTCATAAGAAGATAGAATAGATTGTTTTTATCAATTTAAATAGATTAAGTTCTGTTTATTTCTTTCATGTTATAAGTTTATGCAATTTAAATTTCTGTTTGTTTATTAATATGCAATGATTTTATTATTTTCATGTATTTGTATTTGTTTATTTCATTGTTAAATATGATGATTAAATAGGTTTATTTATTTCCTTTATGCATTGTATAAACATGTGCACAAAATCAGCTGATAATTACATCATTTATGTCTTTTTTTACCGTTTTCTGTATACAGACTGCCATTCGGACTGTTTGTTCTGTCTTTCATTCAGTATGTCTATTGAGTCATCCGTCCAATCTATTATCCAGTCATTCGTCCAGCGTGTTATTCAACTTACTATTTCGTTTTTAATGTTTTTAATGAGTTTTGAATCTGTTTGAAGCTTTGTTTCTTTGGTTTTTAGATATGCTTTTACTGTAATAGTTAAATGACAGTTTTATTGATCATTTAGACTTAAAGTTATATTGTTTTCACTTATTAAAGTTTTATCCTTTCATTTTAAAACATGTTTTGAGTTAGGTCATGTTTTGTTTCTTTTATTTTGTTTCTGATTTCTTTTATTTGACACTCTTGTATTGTTTTATAATTATGCTTTTTGATTAATTTATCTATTTGCATGTAAACTTAGGATTATTAGTGTTATCTTTAGGAATAGTTTCCTTTTCACTGTGTGATTACCAATAAAGACTTGTAGAATAGAATTCAATTTCTTTATTAAGTTTTCTACCTACTTAGTTTTCCATTCACTTATTTAAGTTTTCTTTGCATCATAGCCTTTTAAGTAGTTGTTGATAATATCCTTTTTAGTTAGGAGTTATTTGTTTATAAATTATTTAATTGTTGTAATTGCATTTCCAAATGTACAATTTCTTTGCTTAGTTATTTTTTGAATTCACTAAATAGACTTTGTCATAGAAAGTAGTGATTGTATTCTCATTTGTGAATAAATTAATATAGCTTGATCTTATTTTAGTTTGATGTTTTGTCTTGGTTCTAAATTACTTTAATAGTTGTACTCTTAGAAGTTTGACTCGGTCTTTCATTTTTGAAATATTTTGTTTGTTAAAATACTTCTACAACGCCTTAGGAATCTACCTTCACATATATTTTGCATCAACTCTAAGCCTACCAACCCCAATCGATAATTAAATATTAGGTGTATTAATCTAGTTGATATAACACCCAACATTTTGGCGCCGTTGCCAGTGAGTTTTTTTGTAAGGTAGAAAACTAGAATTTGCTTATTAAGTTTACTGATAGGTTGGTGGCGGGGGAGAGGTAAGATGAGAGGTAAGAACCTACGCATCTGTTATAACAGGCGCCCCCAAACCTAGTAGTAGCAGTAGTTTAGGTTTTCCTTTAGTTTAGTTTTTCATAAACAAAGTCTAGATAGATAAGGATAGATAGGTTTCCTTTACTTTACACAGCAAGGGGGGGGGGGGATGGTAAGATGTAAAGATGACTTCACTATGGAATTTCCATAGTGTGACATCCTGATGCATCCACTTTAATGGGTCTCCCCAAAGCCTTGTTGTTACTTTTTTTCACAAGTATGTTTACTTAACGTAAAGTTTGGTTTATTTTCCTTAAGCGTACTTTTCTTTTCGTAGACGTAGATAGTTTACTTTTTCATAATTTCATTTTGATGTACATGTGCCTTTAGGAAATTTACTTTCGTACAATTTACTCGTATGCGAGTATAGGACTTATTCTACAATTAAATCACTTATTGGTGTTGTAAGTGCCACCTATCCTGCTAACAAACTAACAGGAACATTTGAAAGAGGAACCTTAAGATAACACATGAAAAACTATTTATATTGTGGGAAGATATGGTAGAAGAAAAGGATAAAGAATTCGTTACCTTTGAATTCCCTATTAGAGATCCAGGAGGAGTGGCACAAATACAGTACGTTCCCCCATCGATTTTGCCAAATTTTCACGGACTAGAGAATGAAGACCCTGATGAATTTTTATTTCAATTGGAAATACTCTGTAGACCATATAATGTTCAAAGTATGAAATTTTTCCCTCTTACTTTGAAAGGAGCATCCCTCTGATGGTTCATGAGCCTAGCTGGGAGCTGCATTCAAACTTGGGAAGATATGAAACATATATTCTTAAAATGATACCAAGATTATTGCGGATTCAAGGAGGATATATTTGAAATAACCCAGGGAAAAGAAGAAAATTAGGGAAACTATGTCGAACGATTTCAATACAACCTTCAGAGATCAAAACTAAGACAGTCACGGAAGGCCACCTTGAAAAAAAAATTACTCAAAGGTATAAAAATTGAATATTTAGAAATCTTAAACCTGATGGGAACAGGTGATGTATCTCAGTTATCATATGATAATGTTGTGAATTATTTAGAAGGTATTCAAGAGGAAAATTCAAGACTAGTAAGAATATACCTTCTTTTGAGTTGTTGTAGCCTCAGCTTAACCCCTGTCAACCCTATTCACAAAGCATTTTTATCCAATATGATGATCATAGGGACACTCTCTCTTGTGTGGAAATACTTCCTGTTCCTCTACACTCTCCACAAGATTTTCAACAATATCCCAGTTTCTAGGCAGGATCAACCACACAAGCTAGTCAATTACACCTGCCACAATTACCTTCTCATAAATATGCTCTATGCCCTATGCACATTCCTGTTCAATCCAGTCCACATTATAACAACAATAAAGTAGTACAATATGCTTATAGTGTTGCACTGCAACATTTACCCACCTCACCTATCACCAACATTATTACAAGAAATTCATAGGAGACCTGGAGAGGTGGTAGATCTAGGAGTCATAGAGAATACGGAAGAAAATGAAGTTTCTCCTTAGCCTTTCCACAAGAAGATAAGATCGACATGGAATGCATCTCAATTGATGAGGGACAGACATTAGAACCTGAATATTCCCCATCACCAAACTTGGATTATGTACGCATTCTAGGGTTTAATGAAAGACCTCGTGACATAACAAATGAAGGAGAGAATCTAGAATACATAAGCTACATTGAACTATGGTTCCAAGAGGCAACAAAGCCACTGTACCATCCTCTCCTTCAATGCTTATTGCTTCTAAATCAAATAGGTCGGTTGATTCTTCACATCTAGGTAATCATTGTAATATTTTTCTTGTATGTGGATAAAGGTATATTTTTAATTTTGTTTCGAACCTAGTTACATTGGAAGAATTCCTATACTTGAATACAATTGTTTTCTTTCTTTTTAAGTAGAATAGGATATATATGTAAATATGTGTGTTTGTTTCCTTGAATAAATAAGAATCACTTCTGATAAAATTGATTACATGCGACTCTTTTGTTTTTACGTTTTTATGAATAATACGAATCATCTAACAAGTGGTTTTGCAGTCTGATTACAAGAATTTTATCTATAAGCAGTACATGGAGTATTATTTGGAATACAGAAGTACGCTAAAACACTTATAAGGTATCTTAACCGTTCTTGGGATACTTTTGAAAATTGTAGCTTATAGTGATAATTAAAAAACAATTTTATGTACATCATTTTTAATCACTCCTTTTATGATTTAGATAGTTTTTGGTATTTTGATTCAGACATGTATATCTCTGATTTTCTATTTTAAACAATTGTGTGATAAGACTTAATCTCATTATTATCTTTTTTGAATCTCATCTTACACCTATGGATTACTAGTTCATCCTATACTTGTTATCAAAACTTGTTATCTCAAGTATTTTGGTGATAACTCGAAAGTAAGTGGAATTTTTATCTATGCGGAACATTACTTTACTTTATAAAGAAGAAGGACAGTTAGGTTAAAGAACAACTTTCAGTTATTCTCTTTTGACATGTTTTATGATCTGGCCATTATGAAATTACTTATAAGTTTATTTTACAAAATTGAATTATGTGTTTAGAAGGACTTAACACGCTCTAGTACCAATCAGCTTCCATATATTTCATATCATTATACAAGATAAACCCGACGGGGTACTGAATAGGCTTGCTAGCAGTGGGTCAATTCTAAATAAAAACCTTATAACATGAAGCTCAATAAATGCAAGTAAACCCGTTGGGTTACTAAACAGGCTCGCTGGCAGCGGGGCTATGCTTGCATAGTACCAAGATAAACCCACCAGGGTATTGAACGGGCCTGTTGGTAGCGGGGCAATATCTGGTAAATGAGACTTGGTTAATACACCACTATACACATAGTTCGTCAAATAGTGATAATATATGAACAAATTTTCAAAAAAAAAAATATTATGTCATGGCCAATTGTTTATAATGTCATTTGAGAATGGCTCTAAGTTGACTTTTCCCCAGCTGTCTAATTCTGTATATATCTAAGATATCATTATCTTAGAAATGGGACCTATAGCTGTAAATCTCACACACTTCGGGGTACACTTAAAATACTTGACAGTGACAGGATATATTTACAATGAGGCATGGATGGCTAGCTTTTCCTATGGTTTTATTTTAATTATATTATTCTCATTTTACATGGACTTTCTTAGAACTATTTTATTTTTCATGAATATACATATCTAAATGATTTCCATTTACTAGTTAGTTTTTCTTATTTACAAAATAATAAAACAACATGCTAGTACTTTTTATTATCTGGAACAATCTATTTTTCTCTCTTGTATGGCTTGGGGACATGCCATATCTTTGGTTTGGGGTAATATTAGGGAGATTTGTCTGCTTTTATCTATTATTATTTAAGAAAAAATTGTTTATCTCTGACAAAATGATAAGTGTTTTTCAGGATCAGTGGAATTTATAGCATGGAGCATATTTTTACAGAAAATCAATATGGAGGACTATATGAAGGATCGAAGGATAATCCAAATGAAATACCAAATGACGATCTATCAAAACTTGGTGATATTACAACACTTATGATTAAAATTTGCTAATCAATTTTGTTTTTGACAAATATTTTTTACCTCCACGTGAATGCTTCGCCCTTAAAAGTTTTTTTAATTATCATTTCACTCTTAGTAACTCTATCCTTTTACCCAATCATGCATGTAAATTATCAAATGACCAATTTTCTTGTTGATCAATCTTATAATAAATGCAAATTATACATTTCATATCATATGTTCAACCTGTCCAAAGTTTTACTTTGGACATGGTTGAACTAATTATAAACTTTATGAACTCATTCATTCATGCATATGCCTATTGCTGGCTCACATTTCAAAGTTCGCATTGACAGTATGATCTCTTATCTTTTTCTTTGCTCAATGGCACCTGTCATTTCTCTGGTTTGGGGGAATGTTGAGCCTCATTTTGTTATCATTTTTGGCATTAAAATAACATATTTAAATGCATATTTTATTAACTTTTGCACATTTTATGTCATGCAGATCATTATTTCAGCATGAGGTAATAACAAATGTGATGTTTATACACCTTTGGTTATTAATATCATTTTTATGACTTTATTAACTCAAAATTTATATATTAAACCACATTTGATGTATTAACTAACTTATATCTTTGTTTGCAGATTTCATAATCCTTTGGGCTAAATTTATAAACAATACACATTCATCTTACCATTTAGCTTGATCTGCGCAGCCACTATCCAGTTGATCATCCAACTTACGATCCATCTCATTGCGTAGCTCATCGCACAATTCATCATGCGGCTCGATGTTCAGCTTTCCGTCCAGCTCGTTAATCAAGCTACAAGCTGTCCATAACCGATTTCAGTAATTTAACGTTGGAACAGTTCTACAAACGACTTGTTGTCCACACATTTGGTTGATGGAGAAGCTCCTGTTCTAGAAGATCACCCTCATGCTGCCACTGCTCGACATCACACATGCTTATCATCCACGCATTTGGTTGATGGAGAGTCTCCATTCTAGAAAACCTACCGTGTATGCTTCCTGTGCTTGACACCATTCCATCAGCCACGATAAAACAGGAGCCTGTGTGCCATGTTCTCACTGAAGAAAATCAGACTTGCGCTGAAGAAGGGAAGAGCATCTGCGCTGGCATTTTTTTAGTTAGAATACTTTATGATTGACTAAATATAGAGAGCAATCGACCACTAAAGGGTTGAATTGTTCAATCTCTTGAAAACAATATAAATACCAGCCTCTGCGTGAGTGTTGGTAGTTGTTCATTTTCATTTGTTAAACAGTCATTTTTGGAGAGTTTTGTAACTCTATTCTATAATTTTAATAAAGAGCTATATGTGTTGCTATTTATGATCCCATTTAAGTAAGCACTAGCCGGGACTTACCCCTGATTGCTGAGAGGGCCCCTCATCAACCAGAGGTTTTCTTTTCTTGTTTTTGTTATGTTTTCTTTGTAGCTAATTCAGTTTTGATTTTTAGTTTTTTTATTTCATTAAGTTATTGTAAATGTTTGTTTCGTTTGCTTTCTGCAATGCATTTTATTTCCAAAATTAAATAGCTAGGTTGCTCACATGGTTGTTTTCTATTTGTTTCTGTCATTTCATTTCCAGCTTATTATTTAGTTTTGTTCATAAGAAGATAGACTAGATTGTTTTTATAAATTTAAATACATTAAGTTCTGTTTATTTCTTTCTTCTAATAAGTTTATGCAATTTAAATTCTAGTTTGTTTATTAATATGCAATGATTTTCTTATTTTCATGTGTTTGTATTTGTTTATTTTACTATTAAATATGATGATTAAATAGGTTTATTTATTTTATTTATGCATTGTATAAACATGTGCACAAAAGCAGCTGATAATTAGATCATTTAGGTCTTTTTTTACCATTTTCTATATACAGACTGCCATTCAAACTGTCTGTCTTGTCTTTCATTCATTCAGTCTGTCCAGTCATCCATCCAGTCTGTTATCCAGTCATTCGTCCAGTGTGTTATTTAGCTTCCTATTTCGTTTTTAATGTTTTTAATGAGTTTTGAATCTGTTTGAAGCTTTGTTTCTTTGGTTTTTAGATATGCTTTTACTATAATAGTTAAATGACAGTTTGATTGATCATTTAGACTTAAAGTTATATTGTTTTCATTTATTAAAGTTTTATCCTTTCATTTTAAAACATGTTCTGAGTTAGGTCATGTTTTGTTTCTTTTATTTTGTTTCTGATTTATTTTATATGACACTCTTGTATTGTTTTATAATTATGCTTTTTGATTAATTTAACTATTTGCATGTAAACTTAGGATTAGTAGTGTTATCTTTAGGAATAGTTTCCTTTTCATTGTGTGATTACCAATAAATACTTGTAGAATAGAATTCAACTTCTTTATTAAGTTTTCTACTTGTTTTTCTTCTTCAATTTCTTTATTAAATTTTCTACCTACTTAGTTTTCCATTCACTTATTTAAGTTTTCTCTGCATCATGGATTTTTAAGTAGTTGTTGATAGTATCCTTTTTAGTTAGGAGTTATTTGTTTATAAATTATTTAATTGTTGTAAATGCATTTCCAAATGTACACTTTCTTTTCTTAGTTACTTTTTGAAGTCACTAAATATACTTTGTCATAGAAAGTAGTGATTGTATTCTCATTTGTGAATAAAGTAATATAGCTTGATCTTATTTTAGTTTGATGTTTTGTCTTGGCTCTAAATTAGTTTAATAGTTGTAGTCTTAGAAGTTTGAGTCGGTCTTTCATTTTTGAAATCTTTTGTTTGTTAAAATGCTTCTACAACACCTTAGGAATCTGCCTTCAGATATATTTTGCATCAACTCTAAGCCTACCAACCCCAATTGATAATTAAATATTAGGTGTATTAATCTAGTTGATATAACACCCAACATTTTGGTGCAGTTGCTGGGGACTTGTTTTGTAAGGTAGAAAAATAGAATTTTCTTATGAAGTTTAGTGATAGGTTGGTGGCGGGGGAGCGGTAAGACGAGAGGTAAGAACCTGTGCATCTGTTATAACAGGTGCCCCTAAACCTAGTAGTAGCAGTAGTTTAGGTTTTCCTTTAGTTTATTTTTTCATAAACAGAGTCTAGATAGATAAGGATAGATAGGTTGCCTTTACGTTACACAACAAAGGGGGGGGAACGGTAAGACGCAAAGACGACTTCACTATGGAATTTACATAGTGTGATAGCCTGATGCATCCACTTTAGTGGGTCTCTCCAAAGCCTTGATGTTCCTTTTTCGCACAAGTCTGTTTACTTTACGTAAAGTTTGATTTACTTCCCTTAAGCGTACTTTTATTTTCGCAGATGTAGATAGTTTACTTTTTCATAAGTTCATTTTGATGTACGTGTGCCTTTATGTAATTTACTTTCGTACAATTTACTTGTATGCGAGTATAGGACTTATTCTTCAATTAAATCACTTAGTGGTGTTGTAAGTGCCACCCCTCCTACTAACAAACTAATAGGAACATTTGAAAGAGGAACCTTAAGATAACACAGGAAAAACTATTTATATTGTCAGAAGATATGGTATAAGAGAAGGCTGAAGAAGTTGTTACTTTTGAATTCCCTATTAGAGATCTAGGAGGAGTGCCACAAATACAGTACGTTCCCCCATCCATTTTACCAAATTTTCATGGACTAGAGAATGAAGACCCTGATGAATTTTTATTTCAATTGGAAATACTCTGTAGAGCATATAATGTTCAAAGTATGAATTTTTTCCCTCTTAGTTTGAAAGGAGCAGCCCTCCGATGGTTCATGAGCCTAGGTGGGAACTGCATTCAAACTTGGGAAGATATGAAACACATATTCTTAAAACGATACCAAGATTATTGTAGAGTCAAGGAGGATATCTTTGAAATAACCCAGGGAGAAGATGAAAATTTGGAAAACTATGTCGAACGCTTTCAATACAACCTTCAGAGATCAAAACTAAGACATTCGAGGAAGGATACCTTGTAAAAATGTTTACTCAAAGGTATAAAAAATGAATATTTAGAAATATTAAACCTGATGGGAACAGGTGATGTATATCAGTTATCATATGCTAATGTTTGTGAATTATGTAGAAGGTATTCAAGAGGAAAATTCAAGACTAGTAAGCATATACCTTCTTCTAAGTTGTTGTAGCCTCATCTTAACCCCTGCCAACCCTGTTCACAAAGCCATTTTGTCCCATCTGATGATCATAGGGATACTCTCTCTTGTGTGGCAACACTTCCTGTTTCTCTACACTCTCCACAATATTTTTAACAATATCCTAGTTTCCAGGCAAGATCAACCACACAAGCTAATCAATTACACCTGCCACTATTACCTTCTCATAAATATCCTCTATGCCCAAAGCACATTCCTGTTCAATCCAGTCCACATTCTAACAACAATAAAGAAATACAATATGCTTATAGTGTTGCACTACAACATTTACCAACCTCACCTACCTCACCAACATTATTACAAGAAATTCATACGAGACCTAGAAAGGTGATAGATCTAGGAGTCATAGAGAATACAGAAGAAAATGAATTTTCTACTTGGCCTTTTCCATAAGAAGATAAGATCGACATGGAATACATATCAATTGATGAGGGACAGACATTAGAACCTGAATATTCCCCATCACCAAACTCATATTCTGTACACATTCTAGGGTTTAATGAAAGACCTCGCGACATAACAAATAAAGGAGAGAATCTAGAATACATAAGCTACATTGAACTATGGCTCCAAGAGGCAACCAAGCCATGATCCAATCCTCTCCTTCAATGCTTATTACTGCTAAATCAAACAGGTCGGTTGATTCTTCACATCTAGGTAATCATTGTAATATTTTTCTTGTATGTGGATAAAGGTATATTTTTAATTTTGTTTCGAACCCAGTTACATTGGAAGAATTCCTATACTTGAATACAATAGTTTTATTTCTTTTTAAGTAGAATAGGATATATATATGTAAATATGTGTGTTTCTTTCCTTGAATAAATAAGAGTCACTTCTGATAAAATTGATTACATGCGACTCTTTTGTTTTTATGTTTTTATGAATAATACGAATCATCTAACAAGTGGTTTTGCAGTCTGATTACAAGAATTTTATCTATAAGCAGCACATGGAGTATTATTTGGAATACAAAAGTATGCTAAAACACTTATAAGGTATCTTAACCATTCTTGGGATACTTTTGAAAATTGCAGCTTATAGTGATAATCAAAAATAATTTTGTGTACATCATTCTTAACCGCTCCTTTTATGATTTAGATAGTTTTTGGTATTTTGATTCAGACATGTATATCTCTGATTTTCTATTTTCTAAGATATAATTATCTTAGAAATGGGACCTATAGCAATAAATCTCACACACTCCGGGGTACACTTAAAATACTTAACGGTGACAGGATATCTTTACAATGAGGCATAGATGGCTAGTTTTTCCTATCGTTTTCTTTTAATTATATTATTCTCATTTCACATGGAATTTCTTAGCACTATTTTATTTTTCATGAATATACATATTTTAATCATTTCCATTTACTAGTTAGTTTTTTTTTTTACAAAATAATAAAACAGCATGCTAGTACTTTTTATTATCTGGAACAATCTATTTTTCTCTCTTGTATGGCTTGGGGACATGCCATATCTTTGGTTTGGGGGAAGATTAGGGAGATTTGTTTGCTTTTATCTATTATTATTTATGACAAAATTGTTTATCTCTGACAAAATGATAAGTGTTTTTCAGGATCAGTGGAATTTATAGCATGGAGCATATTTTTACAGAAAATCAATATGTAGGACTATATGAAGGATCGAAGGATAATCCAAATGACAATCTAATAAAACTTGGTGATATTACAACACTTATGATTAAAATTTGCTAATCAAATTTTGTTTTTGACAAATAGTTTTTACCTCCACGTGAATGCTTTGACCTTAAAAGTTTTTTTAATTCTCATTTCACTCTTATTAACTCTATCCTTTTACCCAATCATGCATGTAAATTATCAAATGACCAATTTTCTTGTTGATCAATCTTATCATAACTGCAAATTATACCTTCCATAACATACGTTCAACCTGTCCAAAGTTTTATTTTGGACATGGTTGAACTAATTATAAACTTTATGAACTCATTCATTCATGCATATGCCTGTTGCTAGCTCACATTTCAAAGTTCGCTTTGACAGTATGATCTCTTATCTTTTTCTTTGCTTAGTGGGACCTACCATTTCTTTGGTTTGGGGGAATGTTGAGCCTCATTTTGCTATCATTTTTGGCATTAAAATAACATATTTAAATGCATATTTTATTATCTTTTGCACATTTTATGTCATGCAGATGGTTATTTCAGCATGAGGTAAGAACAAATGTGATGTTTATACAACTTTGGTTATTAATATCATTTTTATGATTTTATTAACTCAAAATTTATATTATTAAACCACATTTGATGTATTAACTAACTTATATCTTTGTTTGCAGATTTCCTAATCCTTTGGGCTAAATTTATAACCAATATGCATTCAGCTTACCATTCAGCCTAATCTGCGCAACCACTATCCAGCTGATCATCCAGCTTACGACGTAGCTCGCTGTCCAGCTCACAATCCAGCTCATCACGCAGCTCACTCTCCAGCTCATCACACATCTCGCTATCTATCTCATCTCGCAGCTTTCTGTCCAGCTCGTTAATCAGGCTGCGTGTTGTCCATAACCGATTTCAGGCATTCAATGTTGAAACAGTTCTGAAAACGGCTTGTTGTCCATGCGTTTGGTTGATAAAGAAGCTCCTGTTTTAGAATATCTCCCTCATGCTGCCACTACTCGACATCACACATGCTTATCATCCATGCTTTCAGTTGATGGAGAGTCTCCATTCTAGAAAACCTACCGTGTATTCTTCCTGTGCTTGAAACCATTCCATCATCCACGATAAAAGAGGAGCCTGTGTGCCACGTTCTCACTGAAGAAAACCAGATTCGCGCTGAAGAAGGGAAGAGCATATTTGATGGCATTTGATTAGTTAGAATCCTTTATGATTGACTAAATATAGAGAGCATTTGAACACTAAAGGGTCGACTTGCTCAATCTCTTGAAAACAATATAAATACCAGCCTCTACGTGAGTGTTGGTAGTTGTTCATTTTCATTTGTTAAATAGTCGTTTTTGGAGAGTTTTGTAACTCTATTCCATCATTTTAATAAAGAGCTATATGTGTTGCTGTTTATGATTCCATTTGAGTAAGCGCTAGCCGGAAGTCACCCTTGATTGCTAAGAGGGCCCCTCATCAACCAAAGGTTTTCTTTTCTTGTTTTTCTTATTTTTCTTTGTAGCTAATTTAGTTTTGATTTCTAGTTTGTTTATTTCATTAAGTTACTGTAAATGGTTGTTTCATTTGCTTTCTGTAATGTATTTTGTTTCCATAATTAAATAGCTAGGTTGCACGCATAGTTGTTTTCTATTTGTTTCTGTCATTTCATTTCCAACTTATTATTTAGTTTTGTTCATAAGAAGATAGAGTAGATTGTTTTTATCAATTTAAATAGGTTAATTTCTGTTTATTTCTTTCCTATTATAAGTTTATGCAATTTAAATTCTAGTTTGTTTATTAATATGCAATGATTTTCTTATTTTCATGTATTTGTATTTTTTTATTTCACTCTTAAATATGATGATTAAATAGGTTTATTTATTTAATTTATGCATTGTATAAACATGTGTGCAAAATCAACTGATAATTATATCATTTAGGTCTTTTTTTACCGTTTTCTGTATACAGACTGCCATTCGGACTGTCTATTTTGTCTTTCATTCAATCAGTCTATCCAGTCATCCGTCCAGTCTGTTATCTAGTCTGTTGTTCAGCCTACTATTTCATTTTTAATGTTTTTAATGAGTTTTGAATCTGTTTGAAGCTTTGTTTCTTTGGTTTTTAGATATGCTTTTACTATAATAGTTAAATGACAGTTTTATTGATCATTTAGACTTAAAGTTATATTGTTTTCATTTATTAAAGTTTTATCCTTTCATTTTAAAACGTGTTTTGAGTTAGGTTATGTTTTGTTTCTTTTATTTTGTTTCTAATTTCTTTTATTTGACACTCTTGTATTGTTTTATAATTATGTTTTTTGATTAATTTATCTATTTGCATGTAAACTTAGGATTAGTAGTGTTATCTTTAGGAATAGTTTCCTTTTCACTGTGTGATTACCAATAAAGACTTGTAGAATAGAATTCAATTTCTTTATTAAGTTTTCTACTTGCTTTTCTTATTCAATTTCTTTATTAAGTTTTCTACCTACTTAGTTTTCCATTCACTTATTTAAGCTTTTTCTGCATCATAGCCTTTTAAGTAGTTGTTGATAGTATCCTTTTTAGTTAGGAGTTATTTGTTTATAAATTATTTTATTGTTGTAATTGCATTTCCAAATGTACACTTTCTTTGCTTAGTTAGTTTTTGAAGTCACTAAATATACTTTTTCATAGAAAGTAGTGATTGTATTCTCATTTGTGAATAAAGTAATATAGCTTGATCTTATTTTACTTTGATGTTTTGTCTTGGTTCTAAATTACTTTAATAGTTTTAGTCTTAGAAGTTTGACTCGGTATTTCATTTTTGAAATCTTTTGTTTTTTAAAATACTTCTACAACGCCTTAGGAATCTACCTTCGCATCTATTTTGCATCAACTCTAAGCCTACCAACCCCAGTCGATAATATAAATATTAGGTTTTTTAATCTAGTTGATATAACACCAAATAGAAAGTATAAATAGACATGAGTATCATTGTGTTGAAGATTATTATTGTACAAGTGTGGCTTGAGGAGTGATTCCTTCCTTAAGGAGTATTTGATGGTGTTACCCTACCTTAAGAGTTCTCTATATCTTGGTGTTATTCTTATGTTGAATGTCTTTTTTATTCTTTTGAATTGTTTGTTATCTTTGTTGTGATTCAATTTTATGTTTTAAGGATCACTACATGGTATTTGTAAGAGCCTAACACCCAATATTCATTCACCAACTATGGTTAACACCCTCACAACCATACCTAGTGCTCAAACACTATTAATGGTACCCTTATCGACCCTCAAAGGTAAAGGATACACTCAATAGATGATGTGTGGTGGTTAGAGGTGTAATTGCTAGACCTAGATTCCTAGAAGCTTCTTTTATGGCCTAAGGCCTAGGCTTCCACCCCCTTCCAAATGTTTATGCTTCCATGGCCCAATCCTAGTACTAAAAACTTTGTAATGGAGCCCATATCCCCTCTCATAGGCCATAGATCCCATATACATGTCTTATTTGGTGCTTAAATTCATGTTCCATGTCCCTTAAGTCCTAGAATCCATCTTTAGCACATAAGGCCCAAGTTTAATCCACTATCCATGGTCAAGGAACCATAACCTATACCAAGTTCTCAAAGCCTCCCTATGATGTCCACATCCCAAGTTAGAGGTAGATGATACTCCCAAGAAACTATTGGTGGTGGTATAAGGAATTATTCTTCAATTTGGATGCCAAAAACTAATTTTAAGTCACAAGGGTTGGGTTTCCTCCCTCGACAATGTCGATGGTGCCACGACCCATCATTGGTGCTAAAAACATTCTAATGGTGCCCATATTTCTAATACAAGAAAAAGATTCCATAGATAAGTCACGTGTAGTGGTTTTGAGGCCTTGTTGATGCATTTGAGTCCTAGGAGATACTTTTGGGGCTTAATTCTTAAGTTTCATTACTTAACCTTCTGATTTCATTATACTATGGTTGGAATTTCTTGTCCATTCCAACCATAGGGAGCAGTAGTCTTCCATTTGTGGATTTTTTTGTATGTGCAAATTTTTGGAGAAAAATTTAAGCAACAATGGATCATCATACCATCCTTCCAATAAATTTAAACTTGATTTGAAAATATCATCAACATCATGGATAACACATGTATTTGAATCATGCCAACCATCGTGCTTGGAATCCATAATTTGAACATCATGCTCTCATGAGGATTCCATTTTGAAACTTGTAGATAATTATACAACCTTGTTATTGCTTTAAAATATCGATGTATTTGAATATGATGATCAACAATTATGTCATGTCCTTTTCCAAACTCAATGATCATTCTCACCTTTTTAAGAGAATCCTTATTTCAATGCATAATATTTCCATAGAACGACTTATCGATAAAAGGAATGTAAATTTTAGTAGGTGAGAATATATCCAAATGGAATCAAACATGAAATTTCTAGCTGGACATTCATATCCTATTAATGTTTTCAACCTTTTTGCTTCCGACATACTGTTCATAAAAGCATCCAGTAACTTCCATTCTTTTTCCAAATATTGGATCCAATGCATTCTCCTTTGTCAAATCATGGGAAACAACAAGAAGATTGGCTACCGTAGGAAATAACTATAGAATTTATACTACATCAAGGTGTCTTTAAAAGAATGAAACCAAATCATTAACTGAATGCATCAAAGCTACTGCACAAGGTGGTAAGGATGGACTATGTGTACATCATAAGAAAAAAGAATATAATGGTCGCTTTCCTAACCTTGTTCTCATGCTTTCTCTAGAACGCATTTAAAATACAATAGTATTGTTCGATCTTCTATCAGTTAACATAAATGTTTATCCCCAAATTTAACGTCACATAAATGCACTTCCTCAACTTTCGATTGGGTCTGAATGGAATCTCTAGATTGTGTTAGTTGAGAATAATAAAGAGTGTTAAAGGGAAGGAATCTAAAGACCCAAGTTTTGTTAGGATATTTAGACACTTAGGAGTTAGTTAAGATCAACTTGTGTAATATATCCGTTAGGTAAAAGTGTGTTTCTTTAGTATGCATTAGTATGCATTTGTAAATATTCTAATCCGACGGTCAGGATATGTTCTAGACATAGAGTGATCCGACGGTTCAACTTCTCTTAGATCATACCTACCATTGATCCATGGCTTAACACCCGATTGGTCTATGATCTCTATTTAAAGAGCATAGAGGGTCCTTGGCTAGTTGATCGATTATGAGAAGCTCATGTAACTTTCTTTCTTTTGCATAATAAATTACTCCAAGTAGCTATTTGGTTGGGGCCGTGGACTGTTTCCCTCTTGAGGGTTTTAACTACGTGACAAACATTGGTGTATTGATCTGTGATATGTTTGTGTGAAGTGGTTGTTCTTGGTGTTCGGTCCTTTGGAAGTAACCTGTGTACCCTAACATGGTATCAGAGATTTTATGAAGAGCCACTTTCTGTGCATTTGTGGCCTATGGGAGCTGTTTCATTGTGTTCGAAGCACCGTTTCCATTGGGAAATAGTTTTTGTTTCACCGAAAACTGTTTCCGTTTGCTCCAGAAACACCCATTTCGGCAAATCTGAAGGTATAATGTTACATTGACGGATTTGTTTTATTTTTTTTATAAATCTCTCATATTTTATCAGTTTATTATTAGATATTTTATTTTTTAGTCTCAGACTGTTGTTTTCCCTGACTGCGTATGCTCTTTTCCGTGCACCTTGCGCGATCGCGACGAATCAGAAACAGTAAGGGAAAGTTTTTTTTATTGTCTTCTCGGCTATGTATGCTCTTTGCTGTGCACCTTGTGCAATCACAGCAAATCAGAAACAGCGAGAAAACGTGAAAATGTAGACTTTCCGGGTAAGCTAACCAAGATCTAACCCCATTGTGTGGAAAAAGTTTTTTTTTGTTTTTGTTTTTCGTTTTTTTTTTTTTTTTTTCTGATTTGCAGGAAAAGAAAGCAAGCACGGAAAACGAGAGAGAAGAGTAAAAAAAAAAAAAAAGGCCCCCTTCCTCTTTCCATAGTTTTACGTACCTTTTAAACTTAGCTCACTTGGTCCAAAGTTGCTTTCCACCTTGATAAGTCTTGAGTTCAAATATTATCAAGCTACTTTTTAGTGCATGCAATTTTTATTTTCAAGTTACTTTATTGTAAAAGTGCATCTCACATTAATAAAATAAAATAAAAGTGAGTCACTTAAGTCTTTTAATTTATTGCCGCACTATTTAAAAGTACATTATTGTAAAAGTGAACCTCACTTATTCTACAAAAGTGATTCACTTCAAAGCAACTTTATTGTAAAGTGATTGTCAAAGGTTGATCTTTGGAAGAGGGGGGTTCTTTTTTTTATTTGGTCAAGTTAATATCTGCCACATCACTATTGGGGACATCTTCAACATTTCCTGTGATCCAGCATAACTTCATCATCCAGAATCAGTTTTAAGTGCCATTTTTTTTTAAAACCGCATATTTTTTCAAGCTCTTTGCATCCAGACAGTTAGTTTCTATTCTTTCAGCCAGTATTTTATAGTATGGCCACCCCTTGTGATATTATACTTACAATTTCTAACTATTTCTCATGGAAATCTCGTATGGAGGATGTTCTGCAAAGTAGGGGACTTTTCAGGATAACCTCAGGGAAAGAAATAGAACCCACTGATGATGATAAGAAAATTAAATGGGCAGATAGATGTGATGAAGCTCATGGATTGATTGGGATGTCAATATCTATTGATTTGCGATTCCATGTATCTGACATTGATGAACCTGATAAAGCTTGGGAAAAGTTGGAATCTGTGTTTGGTAAACACAATGAAATTCGGGGTCATCAACTTGAGAATGGGTTGATTTCCTTGAATCCCAATTATTTTTCATGCATTCAAGACTATTTATCTAAGTATAAAACTCTTAGACTATTATGTGCAGAATGCAAGATTAAGAAAGAAGACAAACAATGTATTTGTCATATTCTTTCCAAACTTGGACCTGCATATTCTGTTTTTGTATCTACATTTTACTCCATGAAAGAATCCTTGCCAGCAGCTAGATATCAAGAGCCTAGCCTTGAATCCTTTTGTGATTCCTTAATTAGAGAGCAAGATAAGCTCATTCATCTTGGAATAATTAACAATGCAGATACATCTGGGAAAGCCTTATTGTCCCAATAGAAAGAAAAGTACAAGCCTCCCAAGAAACAGAATTCTCGCAATAATAAGCCAAACAACAAGGGTCCCAAACCCTCTCAGTCAGCTCCTCCTTTAAAAAATGACAAAGGATCCAAGCAAAAAGAAAAGAAGACTGAGCGCCATTGCAATTTTTGTGGGAAAGATAATCATGATGAATCTAAATGTTTTAAGAAGATGGCAGTCTTGGAAGCAGCAATGAAGAAGCACCACATCAGCCTAGATTCGTCTTCACAATCTAACACTCATGGACATGCACTTTGTGCTTCTGGTTAATCTTATACTGCATGTTCTTCTTCTACTTCAAATGAATGGCTCATTGATTCTGGAGCATCTTATCATATGGCTAAGGATAAAGCCATCTTTTCTACTATGCATGAATGTAACACCAAACAAATATTTGTTGGTGATGATAGATCTCTAAGTGTTGTAGGATCTGGAACGGTTCCAGTAGAAAATGGTCATTTCAGTGATGTAATATGTGTTCCAAAAATTTCCTGCAATTTGTTATCAGTCTATCAAATTACTCATTCAGGTGAAGGTAAAACTGTGACGTTTACACCCCACCAAGTTGTAATCAAGGATTTTAAAAAGACTCAAAATATCCTTGCTACTGGAACTGTTGATGATATTACCAGGTTGTACAAATTTAACAACTTTGGGTCATCACCTTTTCCTTCAGTTTTTGTTGCTCATAGTGATAACTTGAGCAAACTTTGGCATGAGCGATTTGGCCACTTAAATTATCGCTCATTGCAACAACTATGTAAAGACAATATGGTGACTAGTCTTCCACTGGTATCTTGCAAGGATGGTGTTTGTTCCGGTTGTGTATTCGAAAAACATCATCAGGACAGTTTTGACAAACTTGCCTCGTGGCACGCCTCGGTTCCCTTGGAGCTTGTGCATAGTGACTTGTGTGGTCCTCTTCCATCTGCTTCCTTTTCTGGTTGCAAATATTTCTTAACTTTCATTGATGACTACTCCAGACGCACTTGGGTTTACTTCTTAAAACTTAAGAGCGACGTATTTAACATGTTCTTGGCCTACAA